>PVIJ01001289.1:0-208266 GCA_004024925.1 Scalopus aquaticus | reverse complement strand
ATCGAATGGTTTCACTTATAACAGGACTATAGGGAGGCCAGGTGGGAGAGAGACAATCAGTGGGGGGGAGGGGGGGGAGGAGGGAGCCGGAGGGAGGGAAGGGAAAGGGCACAAAATGGAATAGAAAAGAACACAAGGGACCATGGAGATGGATCACGGGTGAATTGGTGGTGGGCTACCCAAGGGGAATGCAAAATGTAAAAGACATAAATAAGAATAAAAATATATATTATAAAAAAAAAAGTTTAAGGTTTCAGTGCAACATGCTTACGAAGTGGGGGTATGGATACAGTGGTGGGTAACTAGGTAGAGGCAAAACAGGAAGGGGCTAAGGTGTCATTTGGGGTGTTTATGTGGAAAGTTAACTCACTCCAAATGATGGCTGTACTTGGCAGGGGAAGATACCCCAAGTCAAATTCTGAACTCTACGAAAGACTTGAAGAGATTTCCAATTCAAGATGGCATATTAAACATATATATTCATTTCTTTGCCTTTTGAAACCCCCTGGCTGTTAAGGTAGGAAAAGGACAAAATGTACAATAATGGAGGGAATATCACTAGTGGGCCAAGTAGAACAGAAGTGGCAGCTTTCTGGTACTCACTTAGAAAAGAACAATTTGTATGACAGAAGCAGGAACAGTTCCAGAACTGATATAACATTTACCACCAAGGGAAAGATAGAGATGTGGGGCCGGAAAAAAAGATGAATATTTGGACATACCTATACGGATTATTTACGTCTAGATGAAAAACAATCTGGAGCTGGGCAGATGTCAGGCAAAACAGCAGTACTTTAAGACACTAGTCTGGTAGCAGAGAGTACCAGAGGAGCCAGTGTAGGAATCCATGCCTCAGAGTGGTGCCAGTCATCCAGTTTAGTGGCTACCTGACCTCTTATGCTAAAATAAGACCTGTCATCCAGCAGGTTCCCCCTGGACACCAGGGTTTCTCTTCTAACCTTATTCTTATACTTGCTACAGTAAACACTAAGAGTTAGTAGATAGGATTGACTTTTTTTTTTCCAAAGGAAGACTCAAGCCTCTAAAACATGAAAGAAAACATAAAGATATTAAGAAGAAAAAATAGTGAAAAATATACTCAAGAAAATTAGAAGAAAAAAAAAAGACCATGGAGAGAATTTTGAGAACAGGAAATGACTTAGAAAATCTGGAATTAGCATCATCGGTGAGATTCAACAAGATAGTGCCACAATTTAGACCCAAGGTGATAGAAAATAACATTAAAAAAACCTTACATATTGAAAATACAATTGCCAAAAAATTTTTGAAATTAGTGTAGGTTTTGGGAAATAAAATTGAGGTGATCACTTAGACCAGAAAAATCAACATGGATAACGTGATGGAAAAGATGAGTTATAGAATATAAACTCAAGAACTTCAACATATCATTAGCAGGAATAGGAGGAGAAATTTCCCAAAGTCAAAGAAGAAAAATGAATGAACACAAGAGAATTTCCCAGAGCTGAAGGAGAAAATATACCTCAGGGCACACAAAATGCTCAGTACAACATATGAGAAAGGACTCACACTTAGACGTGTAATTGTGAATTTTCAGAATATTAATTGCAAAGAGAAAAATTTAAATTCTTCCAGAGGGAAAAACAAGTCCCTACAAAAGAAGTAAGAATTAGACTGACAAGAGACTTACCATCTGCCAAGTAGATGCTGAAAAATAACCAAAGAATGTTTTCAAATTTTTGAGAGAAAATGCTTGTCAAGCTAGAATCTACTTAACCAAAATATCAGTCAAGTATGAGGACAAAATGAAGATATTTTCAGATGCGTGAGAAATCAGAAAGTTTACACCCCAAATATCTCCCCTTAGGAAGGAAGTTGAGGATGTATTTCAGCAAAATGAGGAATCACAGTACTGGAATCATTCAGGGGAAAGCAAAACTGGACCATGAAATGAAGAATCTGGTCTTTGGAAAACCAGCTAACTTTGGGGGTACTCCTGTCACCTGTCATCTCTTTTTTTTTTTTTTTTAAAGATTTATTTATTTATGCATACAAGCTGGGGTACAGTCAGAGGCGTGGGGCGGCGAGAGGGTTCACCAGAGACTGAGCGGGTAGCAGAACAGGCAGATAGACGGAAATACACTGCTGAGGGGAGCAGCGGGCAAGGCAGGAGAGGTCTGCCGCGCCATGTGGGAATCTCCCCTGCCGGGCGTCGAACTCGCATCACCGCTGCCCACAGCTCCACAGCGCAGCGCTCAACCGCTGCGCCACCGGGGAGGCCCACCTGTCATCTCTTATTTATTTTTTTAAGTTACTTTTTTCCCTAAGTTTTGTGTTTTTTTTTTTCATGCCCATTATAAACAAGAGTCCCAGTAGTGACATACAGGTGGAGGCAATTGAGGGAATGTGAAAGTCATATTTTAAAAGTATCCTTCTGCTGAGCTCTATGGACCCACAGAGAGTGAAATGTCATCTTACCAAAGCTCAAAAGCAGCACATGCATACTGATAATAGTTTTAAAATGTTTACTGCTTTAGGATTCATTATGGATTAACCACAAAGGTCTTTTTTAAAGTCAGAAATGATCAAAAAAATTATTTATTTGTAGGGTATCAATAAACCCATACCTACTAGAAGGCAGAAAGTTAGTTAGATCACCATGTCCAGTAATTATAAAGTAATTTTAGTGACAAAATTCTCCTTCCTTGGAAGCCGGCCACTTCACTCCCACCCTACTTACCTTTGGTATGCTATTCCATCAAAGATCCAAAAATGGAGTCCTAGAGACAGTAAAATTAGGTTTATCAGTTCAGCTGGTCAAGAAAAATGTCTGAGATCATACTTCTTCATGGGAATAAAATATCCCCCTATTTATTAAGCAATGTATTTGAGGCCAATTTGACTTACTCGCTCGCTCTCTGCACTCCTCCCAGTTGGCCCCTGGTCCGTGACTGTAAGGCTGACGGGCTCTGTCTATGAATCTACCGGTCCATGCTACACACACAACCTTTTTTTCCTTCTTGAATGTGCATGTTTTTTTTGCCTGAATCTTATTCCCATGGCAAATTTGAATTTAAAAAATGCTAATAACAATATTCTTTAATATCAATAATATTTTCATGGTCATGAATTCAAGCAGCGAGGCTGACTGTTGGACAAGTTATGTAACTTCTTTGGGAAGTAGATTTTAAAACAGCAAAGGACTTGGGAGGGAAGAGGATAGGACTCTTGGTGACGCAGCTCGTGTTACACCATTTAGTACTTACCTTCTGCTTGCATGAGTAAAACCAGGCTTCTTAGATTTAAGAGATAAGCCTTATGCTATCATGAAAAAAATCAAGTACCCTTTACCTTAGGTCTATATAGACTTAAGCTTACACATAAACAATATTTTTATGTGTCTAGTACATGACACAATATAAAGAGAATGACAACAAAATGAGAAAATCGGAAAAACATTACTTAACAAGGGCTCAGGTCTTCCCTCAAACTTTACCTTCTCTGTTAAGCCTAATCATTTAAAATTGACAGTTCTCAACTTCCAGGTTTTCCTGATCTCACTCTTTTGGTTCCCTAGAATTTACCACTTCCCAATGTTCTGTAACTATTTTTTAACTTATTATATATAGCGCCAGCAGCAAGGCACAGAGCAGGTTTTCTATGATCCGGGCAGGTGGGTAAAGGAGGAGTCCTGGAGCCCTTGGTGGCTTTTTCCGGCTTTTAATGATCTTTCTACACCATTTGTTGTGAGGCAACCAGGCGCAGGGCAGCCAGGGGGGTTGGGGGGGCCAGTAGGATGCAGGCCCACAGTCCCCCCCAACCCACCCACCCCCGCAAATATTTACTCTCTCTGGGCTCTCTGGCCTTCACTCGTGGTATATTCATTGGCTTCTACCATGCTCTGCTGCTCAGTCCTCTGCCCCTCCCATCCTCTGCTGCCCCCTTATATTCTCAGTCTCTGGCTCAGGTGCGCCCACCCATGCATGCCCCACCACACTCCAGGTGCTGCCATCAGGCACGCGTGTAAGACCACAGGTGTCAATCATTGATGCTAATGGCGGGAGGGCAGAAAAACCTAATAACTTCCATTTACCCTACATTATATTTAATATTTGTTATATATTGTCATAGCTCCATTTTTTTAATTGTTTCACTCATATAGCCCTAAGATGGAGAAACAATGCTTGGTGTAAAATGGATGCTTAATAATTATTGCTGGCAGTCTGATTGAGTGAAGAATGAATGAGTATAGAGGCTAGAAGAATGAATATGTTTCGGCCCATCTGCTGCTCTCCATGGGCCGAAGCTAGGTAGCACTTAAGGAGAATACCTCCAGGTGTGACCCCCTAAAGGGCCAAGCAAGCTCTTTATTGTCAAACAAGCAGATATTAACCATTGTTTTCTAACAATGGTCATTTAATCCTTGTGCTACTGCTTCGGGTGCCTTTCAACATGAATTGTAGTTTTGTTCATTATAATATGGAGAATTAGTAATTGGAGCCTTACTGCAGCTATTCAGTTATTTTTTCCTGAGAACTGAGGAAAGATTACCAGCTATTTATGAGAAGTATCTGTTTTATGGATTAGTAAAGTGAGAATTATCCATGTCTACTTCCTTTTGACATTCCAATTAGTGAAATTTCAATGAATGTATAATCTAATATATATCTATAATTCCACTCTGATAATTTTTCCAGCAAGTTGTAGATATTTATAGATATCATAGTATCAGAATATTATAATTAGTATAAGAGAAATCATTTGATAAAATTCTAGAACTGCTAGAGAAATAGAACCTAATCTTTGTTAGGCTCATGTGCCCTAATTGTGGGAATGTTTTGTTGTTTATTTTGACAAGTAATTTGCCATGCTTGTGGTGGATGACTTGGTGCAGCAATCTTTGAATGGCAAAGCTAGGCTCACATAAAGATTTGTGTAAATATGTGGGCCCTAAAAATCCTGTGGGACTATCTGGAACAGCCAGGTGGGGATTGGCTTTTCCTCTAATTAGGGAAAGCTCTAAAACAGCAAATTCTCCCTTGCATGAACTTTTGTCTCATCCTCCTCCAAGTTAATATGGGTGGGCCCATCACAGGAGAGGGAGTGGTGAAGGTGGAAAGAAACAGTAGGTAGCAGAAAGGAAGAATAGGAGTCTGTGGAGCCTCATAATCTACTCAGGCATTAATTTATTGTCCCACTTTGTGGTGTCCTAATGACTAGCCTCAGTTAAGACATGAGCTCACTGGATTTCTCTTTGGTAAACACAAAAGATTAGAGAAATAACACTGTTATTTTGAGGTAGTCATCTCCTATTATTCTGTAACCTTGTCCTCCTGTTACAGGAAAAATGAATACTATTCCCTTCTTCCATGTAAACGTACATATTCTGATGGAAGATAAAAGAGGAAAAGTTCCTTTGTTGATCATACAAGAACTTACTCTAGTTTTGCTTTGACTCAACTGATAGAAATATTCAATGTGCATTACTAGATCATTTTCAAACATATGCTCAGTGTAGTATGGCATATTCTTTAAGCCAGAATCACCTTATCTCTTACCTATGTCTCTTTGGTAGAGTGGGAAAGGACACATAATGTAGCTAAGATCTATGGTATCATTCTTCCTGGGAACATAATCTCAGGAAGTAAAGTTTCCTTTATTCACAAATCCAAAATTTGTGACTCATTAAAACCTTTTCTGGAAACAAAGGAAAGGTGTCCCCCTCAGTCCAGTGATCAGTGTGGGGGGAGTAGGGAACAGCTGGAGCCCCAGTGAGCAAATTCTTTGATGCAATGAAATAGTCTGTATGCCAGAAATACGACCACATGTGACACTAGATGATGCCCCCGGAACTGAGTCATATTGAGAACAAAAATAAGATAATGTAGAAAAATTACTTGTGTTTGAAAATGAGAAATTATTTGTATTTGTTTCTATTACCACTGTGATGTACTTTCATATTAATTTTGCTTATTGCCATCAGTTTCACGCTGGCTTGTTTATCCCAGCTCGTGATTTTATTTCAACATCAGCCAGAAACATCCATCCCCCCTATTCTCACTGCCAGTGACCAAACCCAGATTTTTATCACCTCATCCCTAACGATTGTAATTAGCTTCTTCCTTATTTCTGTTCTTCCCATTGTTCTCTCTGCATTTTATGATTTAGCCTACCCCCCTTGTTGATCATCCATTTCTCTTTTTTGTGTTCTTTTTTCTTCCTCATTCCCTCTATTTAGAGTGCACTTCCTATTCTCTTTTTACACTACCTGAGGGGATGGCACACATTAAAAATACAGGCAACAACAAATGCTGGAAAGGATGTGGAGAAAAAGGAACTCTTCTACACTGCTGGTGGGAATGTGAACTGGTCCAACCACTATGGAAAGCTGTATGGCGATTCCTCAAACTCCTAAACATGGAGCTCCCATACGACCCAGTAATACCACTTTTGGGAATTTACCCAAAGGACACAAAAACACTAATCCGAAAGGATACATGCACCCATATGTTCATTGTGGCACTATTCACAATAGCAAAGGTATGGAAGCAACCCAGATGTCCAAAAATAGATGGTTGGATCAAGAAGATGTGGTACATATACACAATGGAATACTATTCGGCATTCAAAGAAGATAAACACATGCAATTTGCAGCGACGTGGATGGAATTAGAGGGGATCATACTCAGTGAAATAAGTCAGAAAGAAAAAGAAAAATATCGAATGGTTTCATTTATAACAGGACTATAAGGAAACCAAATAGGAGAGAGACACTCATTGGGCGGGGTGGGGGGGGTGCGGGGGAAGGGGAGGATAAGGGCACAAAATGGAATAGAAAAGAATACAAGGGACCATGGAGATGGATCACGGGTGAATTGGTGGTGGGCTACCCAAGGAGAATACAAAATGTGAAAGACATAAATAACAATAAAAAAAAAGAAATTGGAATTGAACATCTAATATATGCAAAACACTATCCAAATTCTTCATTCACTCTAATACAGAAGTATTTTTCTCAGTCGATTTCTAGCCTTTCTGAACTCTAAAATACTCATAATGTTTAGCACACGAGTATTGTACTTTCATATTTTTTCTTATAAGTTTATGCCTGTAATCATTGTCCTTTCAATCAATTTGTTAACTCCACACGGTCAGAGATTATATTCTATATGTCAAATCAGAAAAGAAAGTTAATATGTATTGAATGCTTTCTCTGTGTCAGTGACTGTGGAATACCTAACAAATGTTATTTGTTATCCAGAATTGCCTGTATCTGCTTTTCCTTGTGTGTATGCTCTCCCTTCATTGTTTCCTTACTGCCTGACCAGACTGCTCTGGTGCCTAATGCCAAATAACACTGACGTAAGTGTGTAAGTGGCAGATTTACTGGTATTGGGGACAATGATGGTGGAATTTCCACTGGTAATTGCTAGTTGGGCTGCAGGTTCTTGCCTTGCTCCTGGGAGTCCCTCTGTCTTCAACATTTTCTCCCTTCTTCTCTAACTCTTTTTAGCTGATCCTGTTTTGAAAGTTTAATATGCTCTATAGGTTTATTTTACCCCTTTTCCATGGTAACCTGCATGTCTTGAACATACAGGAGCAGAAATAGTGGGCAGAGGTTTAGAAACATGGTCTTTCGTTTACGATAGGAATTTTTAGTTCAGTTATTGTATTGTAACACCAGTCATTTGGATTCATAAAATGAAATTATCTAACTAAAAAAATGCCTTGTGACCTGTTTCTAAATTATTTGGCTAGAGAATTGGTCAGATGTATTTGAGTCATTTCCTATGTGAACTATAATACACATAAGAGTAGTTAGATATTTGAAAATTTTACCTTCTCATGAACTAGTTCTCAGATGTCCTTAGATATTATTCTATGTGTCTGAGTGCAATTTGGTGGGAGAAGCCACATGGTGATTTGAACAGGTAAAATTCAATAGAAATAATCACTAATTATTATGAGACTGAAGTAACAGAAGATTAGCAAATAAAGAGTAAAAAGAACGCTAAAGACTATAGAAGCAGCAGATATAAGTAGCAGCCACTTTCCTTGCCGCTGAGAAAGAGCACCAGAGGCTGTCAGAGACTTTATTGGAGAGGCAATTGTAGTCTACTGAAAGCAAAGAAATTGCCTTTCTCCAGCTTATTGGAAATGTACCCTCTGGGTGGGCATTATGAGCACTGCAGGAACCGGGAACTGAACTCCAGGGAAGCCACCAACACAGCAGAAGCTCGCCAAGCCAACCACCAGAGCCAGGAAGCAAAACCCAAGTTCTTTCTGCAGTTCTTCTCCACACCCTCCATCGGGGAAGCAAAATGCCATGGCAGCTGTCAAAGCAAAGATATTTAAAGGACCTAGATGTATTTTTAGGGAACAAATGAAAAAGGTTGAATTTGGAGTGGAGGGACAATAAAATATCTAGTGCTGTTGTTTTCTGATATTTCAGAGGCTAAAAATATTAATGTGAATATTTACAAAAAATTCCCACTACCAATGGCCACTTCTGAGGTGGAAAAAACATCTGTGGTTCAGGCACCCATCAAGCCTGGGATAAACACAGAGAGGCAAAGAAATAAACACAGCTAGGCAATATGATTTACATAATCTCAGAAAGGGACTGGAAGAAGGAAGCAGGGAGATAGAAAGTAGTATAAAGTGATTTTAGGGAGATAATTTTGAGGAGTCTTGAAAAGAGGAAACGTTGTTGTAGTATAACAAATAGTATTTGGGAACTGGGAAACAAAGTTAAAATATTTGTATAGGATATAATTTCCCTTTCAATTTTTGTGTAGGCCCAATTATGCTATGACAGTGATAACATCAAAGTTTTTTGATTCCATCAAATTTTTTAACATTCAGATTTTTACCTTTTGCACACCAAAGAATAAATATAACAGAACTTAGTCTAGTACCTTGCACATAAAAATTTATTAAATCACTGGGTCTAGATTTATTATTTCCAATTCAACTACTATTATTTCCAATTCCTACTAAGGCAATATTCTTATCAGTTTTCAGTGAGTCATTTTTCATTGATCAAAGCATGTTTAAAAATCTTTACTATTCTCCCATGTCCATCCTCAAATCAAAAGCCCAACTCAGCAATAGCTTAGTGATTGATGCCAGGAAAATAAATTCCTGTCTGCTTCCTATTTTGGTACCTTTACATTAAGCTGTGTCTTCTCATTCATATTTACTTTTGTCCTGCTTCAGAGAGGGCAGCAACTCTCCCTCTAGCCAACCTTTTCCTGTGTTCCTAGTTTTATCCTCTCCCTACACATGCATTTTGCTTCATCTCCTCTGTCTCTCGATTCTTGCATCTCTCCTTATTTCCAGACTTTCACTCTGCAGTCTGTCAACAGGCTTGAAACTTTGGATCAATCCTCTTTTGAAATTTTATCCCCATCTGTTTTTTACAATGCCATTTAAAGATCATCTATACTTATCACATCCATTTCCTAACCTCCCAATTCACTTAGATAGACAGAATATCTATGAGGCTACCTGGATACAATTCAGTTTTCTTTAGCCCAGTCACATAGTTTAATCAAATAGTCTATTTTATGAAATTGTTTATGTAATCTAACCATTGGGTGTTGTGCATAAAAATGTACATGGCACCCACTATCCATTCCTCCTCCTGCCAACCTGTCCAGACCAAACTCTGATTATCTGGGCACTCTGTCCCTCAGAATGTTTATAACTAATGTCCCTTCAGGGCCAGAATATAATTCTTCTGGGTCTGTTCATTTAAACAAACGAACATTGTTCATCACTCTCCACAGACCCAGAGAGATGGACTTTTCAGATTCACAAAGTAGTGAGGAACCAAACTGAGTTTGTTTCAATTCAAGCCCTCTCCATAAAAACAAAGATATGAATCACTATCTACTTCTACTATAATTAAGAAGAAATGCATTAACTGAAGAAGACAGAAGAAGCTAACAGTCATTTCAAATTAACTTCATAGCTCTTATAAGGAAATAAAGTAATTTTCATGCTTGCTGTGACTCAAATAATTGTTTACCAGATTTTGGAAGTGAGCAGTTTATTATGTTCAGCATGAGTGAATGTTATTTTCCCTGTTCATTCTCCACTCTAGTTCTGAAAACTAGACTCTGCTAGATGCTGGGAAATGACAATTGGGTTTTGTCTTTGAAGAACATAGGGGTGTCTGCTGAAGAGGTAGCAAGGAAGGGCTTCTAACCATGTGCAAGGTCATGTAGTAGGAAAAGAATTGGGTGACCAGAAAAGCCTATGGAAAGAAGGTTTGGTAGAAAATATCAACAATTTTAATAAGCAATTTACTTTGGGTTGGACATTGCTAGTATCTTCTCACTCTTTATTGATTGAGTCTGTGACATTTTAGAGCTACAAGAAAATCTAAATGCTCTTTGATCTAGTGTCCAACTGAATTGAGAACATCAGCAAACTCTAAGCCATAACACTCTGATATAGAAACTATAAAAATTCAGTGGGAAATACTCACCTCTCATATAGCATTTTTCACTTTCAACAACTGTGATAGGCACTTACCATCCTTTGGGATATCATTTCTTCTTCAGTTTTGAGTTGCCTCAATGCCTTAAATTCAATATACTTGTAGCATTATATTATTGTATTTCAATCTCTTAATGGTCTGACATTATGCCAATTTTTTTTTTTGTTCCAAATCTTTTCTTCTTTCATTTCTTATGCACCAGGTTAGCCAATAATTTGTAGTTTGGAAATCCTTGTTGTTTAACTTCCTGACTCTTCAGGCCTTAAACTGCCTGGACACGTGACTCCAGGCAGTGTGTCTGTGAGACCCTTAGCACAACGTGAGACGTGAGCTACCTTCAAATGTGCAATGTATTTAGAAGGTATTTAGCCTACAGCTGATATTGCCACAAGTCACTAAGATCTTAAAAGAAGGCAGTCAGGGAGCCAGAAGGATGGACTCTGAGAATGAGAGAGTTCTAAGAGAATTTTGATATCATTAAATGCTATTGCTCTTGTGTAGGAGAGGAAACAGTCACTCTGAGATAAGGCTGCTCAGTTACCCACCTAATGGAAGCTTTTATGGGTACTAAAATTCAGGGATTCTAGTTCCAAGATGATGTCAAGATGTACAGGGGTTTTTCATGTCCTTAAAATATCATGAATATTAAGGTGTTTGGTAACAATCAATTGAATTGCTTCAACTATTACAATATTGGGGGAATGAAATATTTGTACCATACTTTTTAGGCACCACCATGTATTAAGTTTCATACTATTTGCAATATGTATTTTAAAACTTTGAAGTAGAAATAACACTCCTTTATTGAAAAAAAATACTGGAAAACATAGATTAAAAAAACCTGATATTTGTTGACACCTCAAAAACAGTCTACATATGTTGCAGTAGTACATTTAGCTATTTTATGCATTTCGTTTCTTGCATAGTTTCCAAAATGTTCTAGAAGACAGCAATACATTAAATGGAGTCAGCTGGAGTTTAAAAAAATATTTTTAAGGAAAAAATCGCCTTTTGTCCTCTTGCATTCCCAGAAGCTTGGATTGGTTAATACTCATCTTTGTTTAGATCTTATGAGAAAAAGCTAAAAGCTACTGCTAGATTGAATTAATCATCAAAACCACAGAAGACTTTACTATTTTCCCTGCAACATTTTGTTTCTCCTTAGTCATAGCAGGGAACTGTTTCTATGGAGCAGGCCATCTATTGAGACTGGCTAAGTATGTTACAGTGGTCAATCAGTCATCTTGTCCATCCCCAAAGAGGCTGCTTCTCTCCTGGAACAATGTTCTTTAGTGCTGATCATTTCCAAATTATCATACTTAATTCAGAAACGCTGAAAATATCTCACTCATAGAGAGGTTACTATTCAGCCTGGGATTAGGGAGGGACAGACGCAGAGATTTTTCTTCTCTTTCTCTAATAATATCCAGCATCTGCTCCCTGCTAAGTCCTGTGTGAATCCTGGAATATCCAAAACAAAGGTAAACTTCTAAGTATTAATACTGGTCTGAATTTAGCCCCACTTCTGTTTCAGGCAGTACTGAGCAGAGTGTTATGTTCCTGGAGGAAGGCTGAGGGAGTTAAGTCTAAAGCTATCTGCTGCTGCTTCTTGATCTTGCTTTTTTATGGGGCATCATGTTTTTTCAAAGTGTTTTCATAAATTACACACATCATTCAATCATAAAACTGGGTAAGTGATGTGGGAGACAGAATTCCCCTGTCTCTGAGATTTTGCCTGCTATTTTAGAAGTCCTGAGAAACCTCCTCACCTTCAGTGATGTGCTTGCCACTCTTGTGGTTACAGTTAAGATTCCCTTTTAGCAGACTTGAGAGATAATCTGGCTGACCTTGAAGAAGCAAATAGTTGTGCAATGAAATGGTCTGCAAGCTGCTTGTGTGGGGAGGGCAGCCCCAGGAGCTACAGTCATCCCCCATGGAGCACTAGCAAGAAAACAGGAATCCCAGTCACACAGCTGCAAGGAAATGAATTCTGCCAACAACTTGAAAGAACTTGGAAGTGATCCTTCCCCCAGTGTGTACAGATGAGAACATTGTCTGGCTGACACCTTGATTTCTGCCTTCTGCCAGAAGACTCTGCCAGACCTGTGGCCTAAAGCATACGTACAGGGATAAAGGGGGTTGTTTGAAATCACCAAGTTTGTGGCAATTTCTTATGCAGAAATAGAAAATAATGAAAACAAAAGAAGATAATAATGTAGGCAATTTCTCCACAAAAGGGCTCATTTAGAGAGATGAACTGATTTGCTGAGTTGTATTCTGAAATGAATGACAGGACAGAGATTGCTATCTTGGATCCTCCTCTATGCTCCAGCATGCTGTCCACAGGACTAGAAGCTCCACACTAATGGGTATGATGGGTAATTTTTTTTACCCCTGCCCACCAATAAGATGTATAATTGAGAGAATAAGATACTGTCTTCTTGTATAAACAGTTCAAAGCAGAGTAATGACTTTATTTATTCTCGCAATTGTTCTGTAGTACACTAAAATCATTGATCAAAACCATGCCAAATGTTAAGTTGGTAATATTTTCAAAGAATCTTGAATCAAATATCAATCCTCATCACTCAACATACAATATTCTGAATAGTCCAGCTGAGGAAATTTCATAGGTAGTTCGCCCCACTTTTTGTATTGTTTCTTCGGTGAATTATTTTTGAAAACCACTACAAAATTCTTTATTTTGAGACAAGGAAAGTCTAAGCTTTTGTGCACCATCATTGTTCCCCAAGCCTGGAAAACAAAAGGGAGAATTAAATGCACATTTGGTAAATTATTTGAAAAAAGTAAAATTAAGCCCATCGCAATTTACTCACTTGGCCACAGGTTCTGCAGATAATCTCCCCATTTGTTTGATAGTCAGCAAGCTTCATGTTAAGTGCTTTGTTTTCTCTCACAATATAGAGCTTCCTAAAATGATCAAGAAGTAAGAATCATCCTCGAGATTTCACAAAAGAACAATAGGCAGCCCGGGGGTACAAGATGCTGGGCCTGACGCTCATCTATGTGTGCATGTTACCCACACCCCGTTCCTGGTGCCCCTCCCTGCCTCCCCCAGCTATCAGAGAAATGCCCCCATCCACTCACACCTCTCAAAGAGAATGTTGCCTTTTGTGGCTTCTTCCAGGTGTTAATTATTTTATCTAGACTGAAGTTGTTCGAATATTTGAGAATAAATATGGCTATACATAACGGATGTACCTTGGATCAAAATGGTTTCGGGTTTTACACTTTTCTCTCCCTCTCCCTGTGCTGTAGCCTTAAGAAACTGACATTTGAACTAGGGATATAAATGGGGGAATAAAGGAGTGAAAGTTCTGGAAAATGAGTCTCATTTGTACTTTTTTTGAAAGTGTGTACAATATAATCTGCTTCACTCTTTATAAAGAAACTTAAAATTGATACTTCCTAGACATACTTGAATTCTGGTGTCATATTGACGTGGTGCATCCCTTCAATTACGTGGATCGTGTCTCCAGAGCAGGCTACCACATTGCAGTTTTTGCAGAGAAAATGTATTAATGATGGGTTATCCTTGAATTGCTTTGCAACGATTTTCTTGGTTTTCAACTTCTTCTCCATTACACTTTGAATCTGTAATTCCAAAATCTGCATAGAAAAAAGAATATAAATTTTTCCCTAATAGTTTTACTGAAAGAAATCTCTTGGAATTCAGAGATCTTATGTAGTTATGAAAATATATACTTAGCCCTTGGTCTGGAGATAAAAATAATGAGGTCATGACCCTCAAGGAAACAACCAATTTCCCATCTATTAGTCATTGTTTCTAGGAACAGAACTATAATTTTATTCTGTGTGGAAAATGCTAGCTAAATGACTACATTCCCTGTTCAGAGTCCAGGAAAACTTAAGAAGTTGTTAAGGAGGACTTCCAGAACATCTCCTTTAAGTACAGATAGCTGACCCATATCCTTTTAAAAATTTTCCACCTTCTTCCTCATTCCTGCCTAGAGTGAACACGGGCATTTGGAATTCTAAATTATCTTTCATCTTGAGAATGGAAGCCAAATACTAAAAGGACAGAGAAGACAGTGATAGAAGAGGCCAGGATTCCTCATGCTATATCACACAGCTATCATATGGGTCCGGATTGCCCCAGTTCTTTAAATGAGAGAATAAGCCCTTAAACCTCTGTATTACAGGCTCTGTGACTAGTGGCAACATTTTCTCGTAACAGAAAAAATCTTGTTTATGAGAGATATAAAAGTTGACCTAGGGACTTTCTAGTGCTCATACCTTTACAACTTAGCAGTTGTAAAACCTATTTCTTAAATAATTTACCTTCAAATTGACCCTCTGGATGATGACAAATTTATATTAAATTGTGGAGGAGACCATTGTTTTTCTTAAGATCTAAGTTAATTGTTAAGGAAAAGTAAAAATCTCAGTGCTGATAAACAACTTTGATTCCCTCCCCATCGATGCCCCTTCTCCAAAGTTTCGAGCCCTGATTCAAGGCAATCATATTTAACACAGAACAGAGACCAAAACCTTGCAAGCAAACCTATGGGCTATACAATCGTTTTAATCAGACAAAAACTAATTTCTTATGTAAATTATAATAATATAATAACTTAAATATTCTGTTCCCTAAAAAAAAATTAGGTTGTTTGTGCAAGCTATTACTGTTCAGTGAGCTGATTAACTGATGTTTTGGAATAGGATCATATCCATATGGGCAATTAAGAAACACCTATGAATACAACAAAGAAAAATAAAAATAAAACCAAGGTCAGTGTACGGATATGTAAGCTAGAAACTAGAAACTAAAGAATAGTTCTAAAATACTAAGGAATATGAAATAATTAGAGAAACAAACAAAAAAGAAACCTTAATAAGTATATGGGAGGCATAGCTACAATCAGACTAATTCCAATTAAAAGAGAGTAATTCAGCAAAAGCTATTGGGTCAACAGCAGAGAAAGTGTCTAAGATCCTCAACGTGCTCCCAGAAGTCTATTCTGATTCAAGAAACTTTTAGTTCTATATCCATTCTGTATGTGACAGGGAAAATGGACTTCACATTACAGTCAACTCGTGCATTTACTAGCGTAGCCTGAGCACTGCATTGAGAAGAATTCTTGAATTAGAAGAAAGGGGTGTTGCAACCTAGTAGCAAGGTCTGCTGGGAGCTCTGTGCAGAGTGCTGGTACCCCACATCATTGCCATCTGCTCTGAATTTGCCTCCCTGTGGCAAATTTCAGAGGGCAGCTCTCTGAGTCAAAGAGGTCTAAATAGGTAGTCCATTCTGGGGCCTTGAGAGGGACTATGTCTTATTTCAGAGACTATGTCAAAAATTTTAACACATAAATCTCAGAACTAGTGTAGAGTTTACCTGAAACAAATAGTCTTGAAACACTGATCTTTGAAAATGTCCACTTGGTTCATTTATTTAGGATGTTAAGTATAAGGCATAACTTTCTAGTGGAATTATTTGGCCACAAATGTTTGATTTGACACTGCACAATGTTTAGTTTGCCTTATATTTAAGGGGGATTTTTTAAATATAAGTTTGTGTAGAAACCTGGCCAGGAAACCTTGGAGTTGGTTATAGCAATGCACACCAATTTGAAAGCATCCCTTTCGTGAAACTCTATTTAGGGTAGAGCCAATTCCAATGTTAAGAAACTAACATTCACACCCATATGCAAGGGTGTGAATTTTCTTCTAAATGGATTGTTTGCTATTATAGTAGTTACAGTCTTTAATTCAGTGGTATGGGGGATTTCCTGAAATACTGTAGAAATACATTCTTCCCTCACTGCATTCCTCTCACAACTCAAATAACTCTAAGTTAGTAAACTGAGATGCAATTAGACATATTTTGTATTTTCTTATCATTCAGAACTAGCCTCAAGGTCATTCCCACCAAAAGACCTTCCCTCTCCAACAAGCCAATTGGAAACACTCTTCTAGTGAGTTATTTCACATTATCCTATTCCAATTCTCTAACACATTTTTCTATATAATGTATTTCTTGCTTTATTTCTATCTATGCTTTCTCCCCTACGAATTTCAACATGTACATGCTAGAACATAAGCTTCATGCTGCAGGGGTCTATCTGTATCATTTGTCACCATATTCTGTTTCTAGAACATTGCCTGACACACAGCCATTCCATAAAAGTTTCTAAAATGAAAAAAAAAAAAAAAACTGTGCTATACAAACAGACTGGACCAAGATAAAATTACTAGGTTGGGTTGAATGAGTGAACCACAATGGTATTTCTGGATCAAGGGCAGTTTAAATTTATATTATCAAAGTTCATGGTTAATTCCACTGGAATGGCTCCCTAACAATTTTTGCTCACCATCGATTGATTCTCTGTATGTGAATCTGAACTAAGGAGAATTCATCAAACTGAAATGTGTAACTCAGCACAATTTCTGTCTGGAGACTTAGCCACAGAGATACCAATGACAACCACATGCAGACATTTTAAAATGAAAAACTAAGTTCAGAGAGAAGGCCAAAAACAATACCTTGTGAGCATACTCCTCTCGTTCCATATTTTGAACACGTTCTATAGCTTTGTACATCATTTTTTCTCGGAAATCATTAACTGTTTCACGTTCAAAAACTCCTGATTCATTGTCACCAACCAAGACATAGGTGCTCTCATTGGCTCTGGCTCGACCACGGGCCTGAGAACATAAAGAAATCAAGTGAGTGAAATGCTGGGCTGTGCTGTGACCTCTCCCATTTGGGACCTGAAGCAGTATTTGTTGCCCAGTGTGTCCCAGCCTTCATGCAATCTATTTTCTGTTAAGTTAATTATTATCCAGTTTTTGCAAGTACTCAAAATGCACTTTAATGTCCAACAATGTTCTAGAGTAATGATGGTTAGGTGGTCCACAGTTACCTTCAAAAGCCCCAATAACAAAATACCACTCTGCCCAGCCTTCCTATCTGTAGAGCCCTCTCTCAAACCCTAAGACCATTACCAGTGACTTGGACTGAGGAGCTTCACTCACAGAAGGGATGAGTGGGAAGAAGGGAAACCTGGGACCTTAACAGCAGGGCTGGGGAGAATACAGCTCTGTTCCTGGCAGACCACATTGTATTTTGAGCACATTTCCCAGTAAAACCATGCTAACATAATAATACTGACATTCCATAGCCCTGCTTATAAAATAGTACTTAGGTACATTTTGAGTAACAGAAAATTTTGTGAACTAATGCAGAAACCTAATTATCACCTTTAGTATTATTTTCATGAAAAATACATTCTCAGTAATAACCTACAGACTAATAGCAATTCCTGAAAAACAATTGCTTTCTAATTTGGTGGCTGTCTGGTTATGTCAGTCTTCTAAGATTTTCACTCAAGGATACAGTTATATAGATACATATATAGAGATTTTAGTTAATTTTATAGGAAGAATAGTCTATCAATCAGCCTGCAAACATAGTATGGTAAGAGAAAAATTTGAAAATTGGAATATTTCACTCCTTTTTTCTTTTTGCATTTATATCTACTCCCTACTCCCTACATTTATTATTAGAAACACTAAGAAACTTACAAAAAATTTGAAAGAATAAGGGAGGAATGTGAGGAAGCAGCAGTGCTCCCTAAGGTTGGGTTTGTTAATTTGTCA
Organism: Scalopus aquaticus; assembly: GCA_004024925.1. Classification (NCBI taxonomy): domain Eukaryota; kingdom Metazoa; phylum Chordata; class Mammalia; order Eulipotyphla; family Talpidae; genus Scalopus; species Scalopus aquaticus. Next base: position 190,139 of record PVIJ01001289.1, on the reverse strand, counting down.
GACATTTGTGGACCCTGTGCCTCAGATTCCTGGCCCAGCTGGGGGCTGACAGACATCCTGAAAATCAGGAAGCCACTCTGACTCTGACAGATGGGGCCGGAGACCCTGAAAAATCTTAGGACAGAAATAATAACCAAAGAGGAGTTGTTTAAAAATACAGCCGGAATTTGGTTGTCATAAAATTAAACAACAATCTAAAAGGCACATGGCTCTTTAATATTGCTCTTTTAGCAGGAAAACAGATATATATTTTTAAAACTGAAGGGAAGCTTTATGCCATTTTACCGAAAGAGAATAATTTAAAATAAGAATCCTGAAGCAAGAATTAATATATCGAAGGTATGTGAACGTACCTGAACCATGGCAATTTCGTTAGTGACGAGGCCATACCGGATAACAATATTACATTCTTTGATATCCAGACCTTCTTCTGCTACTGTGGTAGCGATAAGCAGATTTATTTTTCCTGTGCGAAATTTACTAATGACTTCTTTTTGTTCATTCTGCAGAAACATTTTAATAAATTAAATTGTGTGATGCTAAACATATTAAATCTTCTAATTAGAAGAAATAATAAATTACAACTGGTCAGTGTAAATCAAAGGATTAGATCATACATGGATTCGCTGCCATCTGTTTTTGGCATTGAACAAAGACATGATGGTGAGACAACATTTGATTTCCAATCTGGGATTACTGCACAATAACAAAAATATTTCCATCCTCCAGTCTGGAGGTGGAAAGACCATCATTTATGCCAAGGAAATGAATTGATGGACAACTTGGGAGGAAGGAAGGAGGAGACATTTTCAGTTAGAAGAGGATAAGGCCATGAGAAGCTAGGAGGGGCTTTGCTTGTTCAGTTCACTCACTTTAGAGTCTTTGAGAGACTCTGATATTAATATGCAGTGACACTTTTTAAAGACTACCGAGGTTTGAGTCACAGAGAAAATATATACTGTATATTACATTTGGATACTTTAAGAATCATTCAAGTGGGCCTCCCTGGTGGCGCAGCGGTTGGGCACTGCAATGTGGAGCTGTTGGCGGCACGCGATGCGAGTTCGGTGCCCAGCCGGGGAGAGTCCCACATGCCTCGGCAGACCTCTCCTGCCTCGCCCGCTGCTCCCCTCAGCAGTGTATTTCTGGTCTGCCTGTTCTGCTCCCCACTCTGTCTCTGGTGAGCCCTCTTGCCGCCCCGCGCCTCTGGCCTGTGCCCCAGCTTGTATGTATGGATGGATAAATCTTAAAAAAAAAAAAAAAGAATCATTCAAGCAATAAATGTATGGAATATTCCTTGAAGGATATGTGAGAAGTTCAAAACATTGACAACTGCCAGGGTGAAGACCTGGAAGTCTGGAGGACAGTAGCACACCCCATAGTTTTTTAATTTCGACTGAGGTAAATATGTTATCTGTTCAAAAGATGACATAAATAAAAAGGAAAGAATAAAGTATTAAAAACATAATTTAAGTACTTGCCTTGGCAGCACATATACTAAATTTGGAACGATAGAGAGAAGATTAGCATGGTCCCTGCACAGGGACGACATGCAAATCGTGAAGCATGCCATATTTTTCAATGGAATACTACTCAGCAATCAAAAAAGGTAAACTCATGCCATTTGCAGCAACATGGATAGAGCTGGAAGGGATTATGCTCAGTAAAATAAGCCAGATGGAAAAAGAAAAATATCGGATGGTGTCACATGTAGGAGGAATATAGGGGAACAAAATAAGGGATCGAGAAAAAAAAATAATCAAACAAAATTAACAGGCAACTATAAATCAGAGACATCCTGTAGGGAAAGGGGATCAAAATAGGGGAGGGAAGAGCACAATGAACAATGGTGATGGTGCACAGGTACACTGCTGGTGGGAATTTTACAGGGACTACACCTGAGAGGAAAAAGCATACATTGCACAAAAACGAACATGATGTAAAATATAAATAAATAAATAAACATAATTTAAGTTGTTTAAATAAAGCTATCTGAATTTTGAAAATTAAGTAAATAAATTCAATATACATTCTGGTAATCCTTGTAAAGGAGACGTGGGTGAGCATAAACCTATACTGACCCGGTCAGGGCTGACTTATGTGCATAATCACTCCCATCAAAGCTGTTGATCTAGTCAGCCTTGGTGTATTGACTACATCTTCTGCCCCCACAGATGATGCAACAGTAAGAGTGTCTGTTCTGTCACCCTTTTCCCTTCTTCTCAGAGACTGCATTTTGACTCTGTCCTGGGGAATCCTGTAGAAATCTCTCATTCTCTCAGTCATCTCTTGTAATTTCTCCCTCTTGACTCATGTCTACTTAAAAAAAAAAACTTAAATGTCCTTGGATTTTAGTAGTAGATGTCTGTGGCGGGATTCAAAGTTTTAACTTTAACAGGGAAAATTTCAAACAATGTTAAACCATTAAATCACAACGACTAGATGCCTAACTTCTTTTCTGATGAGTCAGTCATCTCAATTTACAAAGTAAGGCTTTGTGGATTATGGAAGGGGTTATGTGCTATATTTTGGCATGCAGTCCTCAAGTTTAAAATGGATAAGGAACAAAAAAAAAAAAGTAACCTGAAAATATACTTTCCATTTGTACTCCACCTCTCTTTAAAGAACAGCTGTGGGTCACATACAATCAAAGCTAATAATAGAAAGTTAAAAAGAGGATCAAAAGTGAAAGAGTTTGGATATATTACTTGTGAGGATTAACACAGGAGCTGTGAGAAGGTGTTGGCAGAGTGAAAAGGCTGGGCTCACCTCCTCCACATTCTCATGGCTAAGTTGCAGCAGAACAAAGTCAATAACTCTTGAAGGAAAAAAAGATGATTATAGCACATAAAAGACTCCCACACAAACAAAACCTGAAGGAGTTTGCAAACAGTAGACCTCCTCTACATAAAATGTTCAAAGAAGCACTCCTACCAAGTCAAAGTGAAAAAAAATCCACAAAAATTAAATAAGGAACTAAGTAGAGAGGCAAAAAACTACAGACAAATGGTAGTAGCGGAGATCCATATATCAACAATCACTCTCGGTGTAAGTGGACTGAACTCACCAATCAAAAGTACAAAGTGGATGGCTGGATCTGAAAACAAAACTAAACTTTCTATTGTCTCTAGGAGACCCATCTGAGCACCAAAGATAAACCGAGGTTCAAAGCAAGTGAATGGAAAATAATCTAGCTCAGAAATAAACCCACATTTATATGGACAGTTCACCTACAATAAAGTAGGCCAGAGTATATATTCAATATTAGAGAAAGTAAAGTCTATTTAACAAATTGTTCCTGGGAAAACTGGACAACTACATGCAGAAAAATGAAACTAAACCATTTTCTCACTCCATACACAAAAAAATAACTCAGGGTGGATTAAAGACTTGGATTTAAGACTGGAAACTGTAAAGTCCATAGAAGGCAAAAACTACACAACATTGGTTTTGGGGATGTCTCGGGGACTCAACTCCAGCAATAAGGGAGACAAAGCAAAAATAAATAAATGGGACCACATCAAGTTTACAGCAAAATAAACTATCATTAAAACAAAAAAGACATTCTAGGGCCTCCCTGGTGGCACAGCAGTTAAGTGCTGTGCTGTGGAGCTGTCGGCAGCGGCAACGCAACAACGCAAGTTTGACACCCCAGCCAGGCAGATTCCCACATGGCGCAGCAGACCTCTCCTGCCTTGCCAGCTGCTCCCCTCAGCAGTGTGTTTCCCTCGATCTGCCTGTTCTGCTCCCCACTCTGTCTCTGGTGAACCCTCTCGCTGCCCCACGCCTCTGGCCTGTACTCCAGCTTGTATGCATAAATAAATACATCTTATAAAAAAAAAGACATTCTACTGAATCTGAGATGAAATATTTGCACATTATACATCAGACAAGGAACTAATATGCAAGATCTGCGATGAACACATACAACTTAATAAAAGGAAAACAAATAACCCAATCAAAAAATGGGCAGAAGAGCTAAATAGGTACTTCTCTAAAGAAGACATGCAGGTGGACAACAGCACATGAAAAAATGTTTAGCATCACTTATCATCAGGGAAATTCAATTCAAAACCACAGTGAGATACCAGCTCACTCCAGTAAGAATGGGCCATATTAAAAAAAAAAAATAACAGGAACAATAAATGTTGGCAAGGGTTTGAAGGGCTGGAAAGAAAGGAAGCCTGGTACACTGTAGATGGGAATATAGACTGGTCCAGCACCCATGGAAAACAATATGGAGGTTCTTTAAAATATTAAAAATAGAGTTATCATATGATCTAACTATTCCAATCTTAGGCTTCTACCCAAAGAATACAAAATTACTTATTCAAAGTAAGTTATATTACTTATATAATCTTATATAAGATTATAAAATCTTAATGTTCATTACAGCACTATTTATAATAACCAAGTTATGGAAACAAACTAAATGTCCATCAACAGAGCAGTGGATTAAGAAGATATGTTATATATACACAATGGATACTACTGGGCTATGAAAAGTATGAACTTTTTCCATTTTTGACAACATGGATGGAACTAGAGGGGATTATGCTAAATGAAATTGTCAGAAGGACAAAGACAAATACTGGATGATTTCACTCATCTGTGGAATGCAGGGTGGGGAAGCAAAGGAATTGATGAAACCAAACCCAGAAAAATGACTGCAGAACCAAGGTTATTAGAGGGAAGGGGTAGCCAATGGTCAAGGGTAAAGGACTACGGGTGCTTTGATGTTGGGGGTAGTGAGGTAATATACATCAATGGAGATGTGAATCTGTTCCCCTAAATCTTACATAATGTTGTAAACAATTTTACCACAATAAAGAAAAAATAATTAAAAAAATTAAAAACAACCACACAGGAGCTGTGAGACGGTACTTTAATTTTGCATGTGAGTTTCCTGGCAGCCAAGGCTAAAAGGGAAACATTAAATACTCAAGCTCTCAACAAAAAGGAAGAGGCCAAATCCTTTGTTTATAAGAAAAGCAATGGTTACTCTGGCATAAATTTTAGAGGTAAACAACTTTAAAATGAGTGCATATATATTAAGAGTTACGGATAATTTCAAAAACACTTTCCTCAGCAAATACTAAAACAGATTTAATTTGTTCTATTGACTTGAATGATAATGACAATTACAGAATGGAACTGTACTTTCGTTCCACAAGCCTCAGGATCAGTATGACTTAAAGAACACTGTATTCTAAAAATTCATTGTTTAACCCATGCTTTTAATGTCTACAAATGCCTTTATTTCTTCTCCCATATGTTTTTACTGTGCACACAATAACTAGTGTAATGAAATGAAAACAAGCCAAAACAAAAACTTTAAAAAGGAAAATTATTCATAGCTCCAAATATCTTACCTATCAATATCTTATTTTTTCAATCTTTCTTTACAGGTCTCATCCCATTCTAATTATAATGCACATATTTTTGTTGGGATTTGACTGTTCCATTTAATCTTATAATGTAACCATTTTTCCATTTTGTTATTAAATTTAAATGTCAATCAGTTTTGCAAAGGAAATTCAATTTAAAGAGATCCTTCAAGTATGTGGGGGAAAAAATGGTTCTTAAGACATTGTTTAGCCTATCAAACACCAGGTTAGATTGCTGTTAAACTCACATTTTGTTTCTAGAATGACTCTTTCAGTTTGTAAAATTATTCGTGAACTGGTGAGAGAATTGAAGAAAATACTACAATTAAATTGGGAATAGTATTAACAGCATAAGAAAAGAAATCCAAAAGGAAATGTATACCTGTGTCATAGGCTTAAACTCACTGGAGTGTCCGGCTCCAATTAGATGGTGGGCTTTGACTCCTACTTCAGCAAATTTTTCATTTTCAGAAATCCACTGGGAAAGCGCATATGCACTTTGTCGTGTTTTTGTGAAAATTATTCCTCGTGCTGATCCTTCAGTCCTTGTATATTGTTCCATTATTGTGTTTCTTAATTTGATCAGCTTTTCATTTTCATATTCTGGTTTTTGAGCCAGCTTTTTCAAGCTTTTTTTGTTATCTTTAAGAAATAATTAGTTTAAATTAGCAACTAATGTGAATAATTATACTGGAATAGTTTATCTAACAAGGCAAGAAGATGTGATTCAACTGTTAATCTTGTGCAATATCTAATCATCAGGCTCAATTAATTAATTAAATTATCTTAACTAAGAGATAAATTGATTGCAATCATTTTGATAATAAAACCCTATGAACAAAGGACTATGATCATACAACTAATGGCTAATCTGGTCACATTAAAAATAACACCAATGTGAGTGGGATTTCTTCTTTCAAAATGATATTTTGAGAGAGACTTTGGAAAAACTCTTCAATAGAAGTGGGTTCAGGATGAAGTGGTAAATGCATGCAACAATGTGATAAGTATTATGTTGATTCTTACCAAAAAATAAATTCATAAGATATTTATCTGTTTCATGCAGTTTCATAGATATCTTTTGATCATGTTCATCTTTATCACCACCAACATCATTATTGTTACCATCATCCTCATCACTGTCATTTAGGACCACAAGCTTCTTTTCGTTCTCATCATCATAGAAAGTTTCGAGGTGATTATATGCATCAATCATGCGGATTGTGTCATTAATTTGTAAGGCCTCATTGTACTTCCTCAAATGTTCTGCACAAACACGTTCTTTGCGATTTCCTTCTCTTGCAGCTATGAAAAAATAAAATGATGATAGGACATGGGGTTTTGAACATGTACAAGATACTGACTCCAAAGTAGGCTTTCCCTTTTTTTAAATAGGCAAAAGATGGTTCAAAATGTGTTATGAACTCTAAAAGGAGGCAAGTTTTTCAGCTCCTAGATTTACTGTCCGAGTTCTGCATCAGCAAAATCCATGGCTGAACCATGCTGACTCATAAGAATGACATGAAAAACATAGGTGTGTTTGCATTTGGAGGCAGAGCTGATAATATTTACTTTAATGTTTAAAATGTACAATATGTGAGAGATTTTGGAGATAAAGAAAAAAAAAGATGAATTGGTGTGTTTTTCCCTAGATAAGGAATTACACTTACTTATCCTTATTCTACTCAGAACACAAAAATTCCATTTACTATTACATTTGTTTTGTTTTCTTGGGAATATGTGACATAGCAGAATTTTTGGCATAAATATGGTATAAACTATTAGGTCAAAACACAAGTTACCTTTTTTTTCCATTTGAATGGCCCATTGTTCATAAGGTTGAGTTCCAAAATCTGACATTGGATTCATTTGGCAAAAAGTTTGAATTTCTGTCATTATTTCTACAATCTTGTCTTTAAATGGATCCTAAAAAGAAATTATACACTTATTCTCACATGTCTGTATTGTTCAAGGCAGAATACTATTAAAATTATTTTCATCTAATAATAAATTTGATTTTGAATTTTTTCGAATGATTCTTTTTTAAAATTTATTTTTCTCTAGACAAAGCAACAAGTTCATCTCCGACCATCATGTGTACATTTACCTTTATTGTTAAAATAATATTGTTTGAATAGTAGGTATTAACTAGTTTTTATATCTTTCAACTGAAGTGGTATCACTAATCAAATAAATATAAGATTTTAAGCACATACTTCTCTAGGATCATCTGCAATTGCAAGCTTTTTGCATGGCTCCTTTATTTGGTCTTTTAGTTGAATAATATTTTCTTTCACAGTTTTAATGGTAAATGCATCAAGATTGGCACATATCTGGAAAAGAGACATTTTTTTCAATATTCAAATAATTATACTGGTCAACAGTGAGATCATAACTGACTTCAAAAGGCCCTAATCTGTAGTATCTTGGTGTGCTGAACATGAATATAACCCTGAAAATTTTTTATTAGCTCTCGTTTTGAAAATATTTCATATCATTCATTTTATATGTTTCACTGTGTACATTTATCCAGTAAGACTGCAACAACATCCTAAATCAGCCTAGAATGATGTAGTATTACATCGCATTGCATAATACCATCATGCACACATCATCCAGAGTTGATTGCATCATTTTCTAATGCAATGCAATACTACTGCAAGGCAGCTGCTGAAGTAAGCTGATGTCAGCAGGGCACTAGATAAAGCCCTGTCGGAAAGGTTGAGCATTGAAAATATTTCAGACTTTGTGTGAGACCGTTTAAGCTACTGTTCCATAGAACTGTTATTATTTTATCCATTTAGGCACAATATAGAACAGTAAAGCCTTGAAAGTGCATTAATCACATGGACAATTTCTGCTCTTTTTGTGGGGATGTGACATTTGCCAACCAGAAGTAGCACTTCTCAAGTGAAGGCTTATCATCTTGACTTCGGATGCAAGGTTGGTGACCAAGACAAGCCTTGGGCCCCGCATAGGTGCTGTGCTACATGTACAACAAAGCTTTCACAGTGGTTCAGTGGCAAAACACCATCAATGCCATTTGCAGTCTCCATGGTGTGGAGAGAGCCAAGCAACACATAAAAGACTGTTACTTATGCTTGGTTCCTCCTCTTTCCAGAGGAATAACGAAGTAAAAGAAATCAAGAATAGTCTACCCAAACATTCCGTCTGCATTGAGACAAGTTCCACATGGTGAGGGACTTCCTATTCCAGAACCTCCAGCAGAATATTCTCTTGATTCATCTGATGAGGACAAGGGTGAGCCGACCTGTTCTTCTCCTGTTCCATCAGCATGCAGTGATCCAGATTTTCACTGTGGTGCATCAGCAGCCCCACACAGACTAACACAGGAAGAACTAAATGACCTGGTTCATGATTTGGACTGATGCAAGAACAAGGCAGAATTGCTAGGCTCAAGACTCCAACAATGGAATTTTCTAGAAGAAGCTGTCATAATTACTTTATATCGAAAGCACTACCAGCAGTTGGGGCCTTTCTTCAGAACGGAAAGTACTCCGGTATTCTGTTCCGATATTGAGGGCCTCATGAATGCCTTAGAATTCACTCATGACCCACAAGAATGGAGACTATTTCTAGTCTCTTCGAAACTGAGTCTCAAGGCTGTGCTTTTGCATAATGGAAACCATCTTCCATCTATTCTATTCCTGAACAGTTGTACAAGAGACAAGCAAAGAAATCTGAGAAGTAGTCTATAACTTGATTTTTTACAGGTATTGACTGTAGGCCTATTACTATTGGCATGCATTTTGTGATGTAAACATCAATTTATTGCAGATTACAAAAAAAACTACAGCCAAAACTAGAATTTGACTGTCATATTCGTATTGAGCACATACAAATTGATAGTAAATGACTAATTTAATTTCAGTAACATGACTTTCGTAAAACTTTGTTGACCAGTGTTATTTTCCCATTTTAACTGTTCAGTGTATAACTCTTTTTCATGTGAGACATAGGTAGCATTACTTGCTAATTATAGCATTTTACTGTTGTTTTCTGGTGGATCTGATTAACCAATAACCAATAACATTTGTCCAAATAGAAAAAAAAGTTTACAAATCAAGTTGGTGGGATAGTTCCAGAAAAGAAGTGTATTTATTTTCCTTTTTAAAATGCCATTTGCAACTGGAAATCAGGCATGAGAAGAGTATATCAACTTGCAGAAATCAGCAGGGAATAGTTCTGAGATAACATATTGCCTGGGGTTTTTTAAAGGGTCTTTTTGACATCCCTGCGTCATATGACCATCCTCTTCTTTAAGTAGCACAAAGCACACTAGGACTTGCACCTCAAGTTCATGACCCTGGATCTACATTGAAATTAGTTCATCTCAGTAATAGTAAATTATACCTTGGATCAAATAATCGTGGCTCTTTCTATACTACATGATTTTCACTGAATTCCACTTAAAGTATGGACTTTAAATTACAAATGCAATTGCCTTGGGAACAATATACTTTTTGAATCACTGTGGATACATTTAATACTTGAAATCAACGGTGGTATGTGATGTTGCCATTTTGGGGTAGCTAGTAAATAATATGTTTAATTAAATATTCTCATATCTCCAATATTTCATTTAATTAGAATTATCTAGAACCTGAGAATCATGCATAGCAATAGAAAATTTATAATTTTGAAATATATGGAGTATATGAAAATTAGAAATTTTCAAGCATATGTCTATATCAAATAGATCATTAAGTTTAATGATAGGAGTAGATATTTAAAAGATGGTATTTCATTTACCAACAACTTTTCATTAATTATATCAGCTCTCCATAACTTTTGGGATATTGTTCCATATCTTAGATATTTACTAATATATTTATTAACAGGCATATTATTGTTTTGTAGAATATCGAGTAGATTTACTTTAGCTAAAGGAAACAGATTTCACTTTACTGATGATCATGGAACACCTTTCATATACTCCATGACATATGAACCTAAACATATTTAAAAAGCCCAAGAAGCACTGGGATTCACTTCAGCTTTAGGTTTCTGTTGTTGTTGTATATGAAGTTAATGACTTACTTTTAAAATGTGTTCCTCAGCTTTGGCTTGCTTCTTGGCTTCTCCAACACCAGGGGAGGCTGTTAGTCCCAGTATCTGAGGCAGGGGAATCAATGGCTTATTTGTTTTTTCAAATTTTTTGTTTTGCAATTTCTGTTTCAAATAGCGCCTCATGATGTTATTATAGACTGCTTCTTTGTTGGTGTGGTGGCATTCATCAATGATGATAAGGGAAAAGTCTTAAAAGAAAATTCAAATGGTTCATTTATCCAGACCATCAAGACACAGGGGTCAAAAATATTCCTTTAAATTAGCTGACTGAGCTGCCACTGGGCCATCTTTTCTTGGGCAGAACATTGGCACAATCCTCTTTGATTTTTTTAAGCAAGAAATGTAACTGTACTAGTCACCTTAGTGCAGAAATTCATATATATAAATCATGCAATTATCCCTATTAGATTTTATGCTCATTTAATAGATGAATTTTGGAATTCAAACCCTGACTTATTCCCAGAAGTTCTCAGGACTATACTTTAGTTCTTTAATAAAATTAATTTTAAATTGGTAGATTTGATTTTTATGTCAAATGAAAACCACACTGTTTAAAGAAGGATAATTTTGTTTTAGTTTAACATTACATTTATTGTTATAATTATTATCATGATTATTTGTATTTCTCTTTCTACAGAGAAGCAGGCAGATCTAGTAGGCTCCCTCTAAAATATGAAAAGAACTTGTCAATACCTAGAAATAAGTAAATATGAATGCTTGATTTAGTAATGTTTTCTTAAGTAAAATAAAGTGCTTGAATTAAAAATTTATCAAATTGTTTTCTCAAGGAAGTAGAGCAATTTAATAAAATTTAAGAAATGCAAAACAATCTAACCTAAGTCAATCCTTTCCAAATCAACATTTAAAACATTGGTTAACTAATACAGCCTCCATTACTATCATTAGTATTATTATTATTCTTATTTTTCCAAAAATAAGTACTTCAACCAACCTGACAATTGGACACCAGCATCTTCTCCTTTTTCTGAGTTCACAAGTGAGTTTTCCAGAATTTGAGCTGTACTGATAATAACATCACCTAATTTGACAACTTCTGGAAATGATATTTTCAACTGAGTATCACCACTTATTCTCTTTATAATGTACCATTTCTTCAAAAATGGATTGAACTCTTTGCGGAAGAGCTGTTCAACTAATGGAACCTTTAGAAATACCAAGAATTTTAGAAAAAAGAGGGAGAGAGCGTGGTTAAAGCTAAAGGATTACTGACCAAAAGTCTACTTGGTGCCAATCATTAACAGAGGCTTTCACATTATCAATAAATTAAGCGTAACAACCTATCCATCTTTACATTCATTCAGTTGTCAATAAGCATTTATTGAATGCCTACTAAGTACTGACAGTTTGTTTGGGTCACAAAGATATTTCACATACATTGACTATGCTGAACCAAACCAAATAATTTTTTTTATTATTGTTATTTATGTCTTTTACATTTTGTATTCCCCTTGGGTAGCTCATCACCAATTCACCCGTGATCCATCTCCATGGTCCCTTGTATTCTTTTCTATTCCATTTTGTGCCCCAAACCAAATAATTATTACAACACAATGTAATTATTCTCCCATAGAAATATATACCACGTGTCTATAAAGAAGAAACAATTGACTCCTCAAAGAAAGAATTTAGAAAGAATTTTAATCTTGTAAACCCTGGTTTAGTGAAGAGATCAATGAAAACTAAGGCTGGAAAAGAAATAGATTTTGAATTTGCAGAGCAGGGCCAGGTTGTAAAGGACTGTTAATATGAGAGTATTTTCAGTTTAGCACAAGAGTTCCCAGGACCCTTTTGAGTTGTATTATACAGTTGAGCTACTCCTGTTGTTTGTTTTAAGATTGGGCCAGCGGTAACATGCTGAAAGGATTGGAGGGAACAGAGAACCACAAATAAGACAGTAAGCACTGCTGAGGAGAAGGGATGTGGGGTGAAGGAATGAACTGCTATAATAGCTTTGGTGGTCTAGCAAGAACAAAAGAGCAAACAGGCTTGGCTAAAGAAGTGAAAACTTTTTCTGAGATAACTGGCATTGTCTAGTATGTTGTCATTGAGCTGTATTGTGTTGATTTGAAGTGACTGATCCACGGTATCTGCAAATTTGCTAACAGGTCAATATGAAAATCTTCACGAAGGCCCTGACCACGAGTAAGACCTTCACAGGAGCTGAGGGAGTGACTCCACTGAGAATGTGAAGGCCAAAATCAAGGATAAAGGAGGCATCACCCCTGATGAGTAGAGTTTCATCTTTCGGGTAGGCAGCTGGAAAATGACCACACTCTTCTTGATTACAAAATACTCCTAATCTCTTCTCAGAGAGGCAGTTATGTATTCTTTGGTCTGTGCATCATTGTCTTCATCATAGCCATCTGCCTAAGATTAAGTTCAGAAATTAGCATTTTCAGTAATAGCTAAACCAGTGCAAAATGTTAATAAAGGTTTTGCTTTTGGTTACGGGGGAAAAAAAAAATCAACCCACCACTCCAAACCAAAACAGTTCTTTCTGCTAACTTTCTGTTTATCAGTGTCTGTAAAGATGACTGAATTGACAACACAATGCTACACATTTCCAGTCATTCAGAATAACTCCTGGATTAGGGGCAAAGAATAAGTGAGACTTCTCATACCCTAGGAGAATTTAGTTTCTAGGCTGGAAACTGTCGCAGCCTAGACCCCCATATTGTTTTGACAAGGTCACTTTATGGGTAGAGAACCTTCCAACCGGAAACCCAGCTTTGTACAATGTGGCAAGTAGAGAGTTGGCAGGAAGAGTTTCAAAGGTAAGCATCAAAGAATACACATTGTATTCCTCATGATGCAGTAGCCTGAAATGTAATGAGTGGCTACCTTTTCACTGGTCTGTGGGGCATTTGTTAATCATCTTTTTACTTGAGGTGAGAAATGAAAAATAAGTGAAAAGATGATCCCCATGACAGGAAAACAGTGCATAAAGTACATTGCTTTTGTATTATTATTTGGTAGAAATGAAGATTTCAAAAGCAAATGTGGAGGAGGGAAGGGTAAAATAAAATCTATGAATCCCAAGGAAGCAAGATGGATTTAAAATCAATAACAAAATCTGGTAAATAAAAGAACATGACATAATGGAAAGAATAGGAAGAGTAGTTATTTTTTGTTGTTGTTTTATAATTTTCAGTGAAGTCTCTAGTCTATCTGTCACAAAATTACTTGAGAGGTTTGGAAAATACCGACTCCTGACTCCACCCCAAAACTAGTAAATCTGTATCTATGGATAGAACCTTGAAACTACACTTTTATGAGGTTTCCAATGTGATAATAAGTCTTTAAAATGTGAGACTCATAGCTCTTCTCTCTTTTCTGATTCACTTTCCTGGACTTATTCTTTTCGTTTCACTTATACACGACAAATATATATATATATATATATATATATATATATATATATATATATATATATATATATATATATATATGAGAAAGAAGCCAGAAAGAAAAATTCTGAGGAAGAGAATGAAAATTAAATTTAGTGGAAAGAGCATGATCAAGAAGAAAGAAAGTCAGTTCTGAAAACAGCTCCTTGGACTATTTGTGTATTATGTGACCTTGGACAAGTTACCTGCTCATCTCAGGTCTCTCAATTTCCACATTAATAAAATAAGAAATTCAATCTATGAGAGAGTTGTTGTAAAAGTTAAACGAAATATAGGTTGACACACTGCCAGTACTCAGAAAACTTACTGATATTTCATTTATCTTTTTACTCTACAGTGGAATATAGTGGAAACAGTTGACTTCAGAGGAAAAGGGTTCAAGTCTCAGCTCAGCTGCTTATTGTCTGGATAATCCCTGGCAGGTCAATTAAAGCTTTATTCAGTCCCAGTTTTCTGATGGGTAAAATGGGGATAGTGATGGTACCGCAAAGACAAGCTGTGTGACATTAATGAGATAAAGTATAATAAAGTGTTGACTTTTAGATTATGAGTACACTCACTCATTTCCTGGACTGCATATTCCTTGAGGATGGAATCTACATTTTCTTTAAACACGCTCAAGCTGCTGAATGCTTTTAGAAAAGCTATACCACAGAGTGATAGTCACCCAAGGTTCTGGCCATAAAGGGTAAGTCAAGACCTTCCAAAGAAGTAGCATCTTCTGCTCCACAGAACAAAAATAAGTTGTTGCAGGAGGTAACAGGTGTTGGAAATGCTGATACTCACTCTGGGTGGTGTTGACGTCCTTTTGAAGGACACAGAGAGAGCCAGATGCAAGTCTGACATGGCTAATTGGGAGTGTGTGGTCCTCTTGGAGCCTTTTCCTGAGATGTGACAGAGTGCCTGCCAAGACTAATCAAACCCAACTGCTACCCACTTCTGCTGAATCATATGGGGCTGCATTACAGCATCTGAAGGAACCTGGGATTTATCTCTTGCGATGTTGAAGCCCTAGATAGGAAATAGAAAGTCTGGGAACACAGGTGGTGTTTTCATTTCTCCTGCGTTTGAAGGCTATAACTTTGGAAAGGATGAAGGAAGGGAGATGGAAGCAAATGGTGTTAGGGAATAGGATTTCTCTTTTCCAGATCAAGGGTTATAATACCTTGTCATTGGGAAAAACACAGAATGCAGGTCATGTTGACTAAGTTGACCAGAGATTTTCTGACTCAATCAAAAGGATGTAAAGCTGAAATTACTTTAAAATTCTAAGAAATGGGATAATAAAGTAGTGATGACGTATATGGAAAAACAAGTGGAGGGATTTTCTGTAATTCTCGGGGAAAACAATAAGAAAACAGATCAGGAATTAGTTTTCTGTCCTTGAATGTCCATAGTACTATGCAATGGATATGAATAGTTATGAAGGATAATTTAACACTTAAACATGGCTGTAAATTCTGGACTCATATCAATCATCTAGATGCAACAGAATGAAAGATTTATGACCAGAATATGGCATTGAGAAGGAATTATTATAAAAAGGAAGGTGCGTTACACTTATAACAAAACATGAAACTTGAAATGACCTATCAAACATAAATGATATGAAAAATAAACATAAGTATTTGTATTTACAGTCAAATGTTAACTACACAAAAATACCTTACAAGAGTACTAGTTTAATGGACTTTCAAATGAAAAGGAATTGCACCCCTTGATGAGTTTGTGGGTGCTGGCACTGGTGACAAAGGCAAACCCAGTCATGGCTTGAATGTCACATCTCACCTCTCCTACAATCAGACTGATAACATCACATCCATAATACTTTGTTCAATCCTGGGCACTGTGTTTTAAGAGCTTCCTAGATAAATGACTGGGAAATGTATGAGCACTCAGGATTATGAAATGGGTGAAAATCATGTTTTATAAAGAACAGCTAAAGAAACTGACATTATTTATTCCATGGAACAAACAGAAAAATAACACAGGGTTAACTGATACTATCTTCTCTATGTGAAAGGCTGTCATAGACAAGATTTACTCTATGAAATCACAGAAGAAAGAACAAATTTGAGTGAATTCTAGAGAAAAGATTTTGATAAATACATATGTGGCTTTCTGAAAGGGTCAGTTCAAAGAATGAATCCAGAGGTCTTGTTAGAAGAGGGATCTCTCTGATTTTAGAAGTTACTCAGTAGAGGTGAGAGAACCACTCTGCAATGGATGTTTTGCTGGATCTTGAAGGTCTCTTTCAATTCTAATAGTCTGTGACATTGTGGCTTGATTAAAAAAGTGAAGAAAGAAGAACCTATTTCCCAGGTTTTGAAAGCACATGTTTTGGAAGAGGTGGTGCTAACAGAGAAACAGGTAAAGAAGGAGAGCCCTTGCAAGGGTAGAGAATGAAGTTAAATGGTATGCTTAAGTGGTTTTGAATTTAGCTAACTGTTATTTTTTTGGACTTGGCATTTAAGAATGTTCACTGGCTAAGGAATTCCATTTCATTAATTTGAAAGGTGAGGAAGAGGAGTGGAAGAAAGAACTAATATTTAATGAGTCATCCCTAGGCCTTAGATAAATATCTGCTTTACTACAGAACAACTGAGAGAATAATAATATTTTATACATTCAAAACAAATGATACTTGTTTGAGGTCAAACTATAGGTGGGGAGAACATTCAATTATACACTCCTTTTATTCCAGAAGGTAAAAACCTTAATACAAGGAATATATGAAAAGTTGTGGAAATTCTAACGCATCACCATTACCACACAAAAAAATTGATGTTTTAATAGTGGCATTCAAGTATATAGGACAGGTCTTTAAACTTAGTAGATGCACATAAAATGCATTTGAATGAATGATGGAAAATATTTAGATCAAATATTCTGAGTATATTTCTTTAGGATGAACTGAGAAGTAGCTAGTAACTAAAACTTGGACACAACAGAAATACAATAAATACACGTTGTGTAGTCTATTATTATATTTCCTGTAAAGAAATAAATGAAAAACTACAATAAAAAACAGGGAAATGGACTTTCTGGTGATGAGAAAGTATATCAATTTTACTCCATTAAATGATAAAGATTAGTACTCTCATTTACAAATTTATCATCTAATAAATCCATTATTCTGAATAAATCTCAAATAACTAGATTTTGTTTTACACTGAAGGACGCTTATACCTGTTTGAAAAGATAGCCTTCAAATACCACAAGATATTAATTATTAAAGAATTCTCAATTGCATTTAATTTTTAATTATAAACTATGTACACACACGAACTTAAAATATTTATCTACTAAACTTGATATGAATTAGTCAAATATTCATTAATATTTTCTCTTTATCTTTAAACCAAATCATAAATACATATGATCTGGTTAAAGGGCAAATATATACTGGATAAAGAGAATTTGTCACTTTTGACTAAGAGTCAAAGGCAATATTTGCTCCGAGAGTCCAGTGATATTTCCAGATCAAATGCAATGACAAGTTAAATTAGTATCCATCAACCTTAAAGAATATCTGAGTAAATATACTCTTTATACATATGTTGTAGCTATTTGATTTAAAGATCTGATTTTTAAGGAAATAATTCTATTTTAAAGGCTAATAACTCAGGTATTAAACATAAATGAAAAACAAAGCTTTTAAAATTATTTATGTTGACATTACTTCCAGTGAAACTAAATCTGTGTGATGCATTGTTACAAAAGTTACTGTACAGAAGCTTCAAAAAATAAGCAATATTATCTGCCCATTCAATACCTTGTTGACAAGAACTATAACTTTCCCAGGTTCAGAGGCTTTTCTCTTCTTGTCCAAGTGGTCTTTGGCAATGTAAACAGCCACTCTTGTTTTCCCACTGCCAGTAGGGAGGCATATAATGATATTCTTCCCCTCCAAAGCATCCTGAGCAACTTCCATTTGGTAAGGCCTGAGTTGCAATTCTGGCTCAGGGGATGATCTTTCCACCTCCTTCTCTTCATCTGAAGGCAGTTTAAAGAAAGAAAAATTAGGAAGTAGGCAAGAAAATAACCAAAGCTAGGAAACTTGAATTTGAGTAGAGATCGCTTGTGTTTTAAATTCCTTTTCATAGGTGGTCTAAACAAATTCATTTTCTAATTTCTATACCAGCTGTCTGTTTGCATTTGTGAGATAGAACCCTAGGTGTTTTATTTGCTTTATTTATTTTATGTTATTTATTTATTTATTTATATTACATTGACTTGGCTGGGTAAGAGGTGGTGAGGCCTGAATGAACAGGATGGAGTACTGGGAGGGGGAGGTTTTTCACAGATTGGGCAAAACCAAGGAGAAATTACAAAAAAGGACTCTGGCACACGAATGGCAGCTAATGCATCCAACTTTGTATTTTTTGGTTGACATTATGCCTCACTTTTTCTCTTGGCCCTTCTGCCCACAATCAAAAGGAACTGGAAAAGTAGAAATCTTTGTACTTTCTTGTTCTGCATTCCCCTTGCGCTTTTCCCTTTTTCACCTTAAAAGGAATAGTTTCATTAGAGAAACGAGAGAAAAAAAAGAGACACAGGTAAGCAGAGAGCCGCTGCTGCTGGAGCTATTTTTTTTATTACTATTATTAATTAATTTTTAATTTTTTTTGTATCATTGTTCATCTTTGTACAATATTTCATTTCTCCTCTCAGGTGTAGTTCCCACAATTCTCCCGCACCACAGCACCCATGAACCATCACCACAGTCCTGTGTGCTAGGGCTTTTGAAAGGAAAAAATTTATTAAAAGAGAAGCTTGCCTAGGACACAGGCAGACAGTCTTTGGAACAGGAGCTGCCCCCCCTTTACTTTTTATTTCAGTAAAGGGTATAAACTGATGCTATGCTCCTTCATTTGCAGAAACTTTATCTGACAACCAAATGCCAAATACCCATATTTAAGGCAACAAAATTAGCAGAAGCAATATTTAAGTAGTAGGGGGAAACCACCTTCCATGCTAGCCTTTAACTGGTAGATTTTCACTGAAAAATGAAAAACAACTTTGTTGGTTCTCACTTCATTGTGTGTAATTTTGCCATTTAGTTTTGAATTGTAATCTTTATCACTTCATTCTATAAATATATACATCTAGGAATTAATATTTTCCTGAAACTCAAATCACAATCTAATATTTCTAATTAACATAGATTTCTAAACTTCAAATACAGATAAATATTCACATGAACTCATTTCATGAACATTAAAATAAAAATCATTCAATCTTGGCTTAAATATTTTTTTGTTTAGAAGTGACTATAGTTATAATATTAGCCAAGGGGAATAGTTCTAAAAATTTATAATTTATCATGTGGAATGCAGTAAAATAAATATTACATCAATTTAAAAACCCATCTTGTGCTTTAAGTAATCACAAGGAAAAATGAAATGACAGTACTTATCAGTATTTCATTACACATGAGGTAAGTGTTCTTTTTTTTATCAATAATTGCAATAAAACTAAACTAACACAATCCCATTAACTTCAAAAAAGTTGCTGATAATTCCCTTTCAGCAACTGAATGACTCTATTTAACTGGGTTTTAGCTTGTTGTGATAGTACTATCTGACAGGTAGGAAAATTCACACCAATACCTCTTAGTAAGAGTCATCTACTAATGTGACAGGAAATTTGCCTTCTGTATGGCTGAGTAAACACAGATGCAACCCATTTAAGTTATCACAGGATCATCTGCTGATTCATTTATTATGATTTTCAGGAAAATTCATTCACAATCACCAACATTTAAAAATATACATTTACAAGATTTCTTTCATGCTTGTTTTGAACTCTGTTGCAATTATAATTCATCTTCAGTTGTATTTGTATAAGCTTCAAATTAATTTAATACCACTACTTCTATGGTAAGTTGACTCTTACAGATTATCGAAATCCTAATATTCCACCTATATTATGTGCATTTATCACTTAATTTTTCCAGGTGTGTTTGAATATTTGCAAAGGACAGTGCATTTTAAATCGAGTTTAGCACCAAGACCTATAAGCTTACTTTTGTTAAATTACTATTTGATCTAGGAAACTTGTTAAAAGATAGTAACAAATTCACTTTGTCTAATTTTACCCTAGGTACATTTTTGCATAGATTCAAAAAATTATAAAATTCTGCTACCTTCAAAATAGTTGCATGTATTTTTAAAAATAACCATTCTCCACTTTTGTTTTTTATGCTTACTACTATATCCCTGGGCAAAAACATTAAAAAGATAATTTTAAAGCCATTTCTAAGCTTCTTTCCCAGGATTCTAAAATTAAGTCAAATGAGTAGAACCTCAATATCACTTACTCACGTTACTACATGCTTGTTGTATTGATAAATTTAAGAAGAGTTAGAATGTTAAAAGGGCTATCGTTCAAAATTTAATTCTAGGACCCAAACCGTGACATTTTACTGTTATTTAACTAGTCATATACCACAAATTCACTCCACAGTAAATATTTCTGTTTTGTACCATCCACTCCCAAGAATACAATCCTTGTTCCTCGTGGACTTCAAAATCTAGGGTACTACCTTGCTGCCCTAAAATATTGAGCTAAGTAGATAGATAGATAGTCCATAATTTTCCGTATTTTAGAGTAAGGTTTTGATGGGTAGCCCCAAGTTTAAGAGAGAAGCATGGAGTGAATATGGAAAAATTTAGAGTTGGAATCACTGTGAGAACAGCATCCAAAGAAAAAGAACTGGGTGAGTGCTAAATATTCAGCCTGATTCTTGCCTTATCACATCCTCTGACATAGAGATGGAAGAATTTATCCACATAAGCAATGAAAGAAGATTTTCTGTTCTCTGTCACCAGAAGGAGAGAACTGGGCTGGCATCAGTGAGCCAGGAGCCAATTTCCTTTATAGAAAAATGTTTGGGTTTTTATTTGTTTGTTGTTTGTTTCTTTTTGGCTCGCTTTGAAAAGCAAGATCAATTAAATGCAATAATGAAAATGGTATTTAAAATATGCACAGACTTTAAATAACATTGTGCCCTTCCCCTACAACAAACATTGATTGAAGAGTTTAAAATTATACTGTACCATATAAATGGTCAAAAAAATGAAATCAAATAGGGCTTAAATAATAACATTTTATTGGAACTACACCATGTGGCAAATTTCGTTCTCACATTGATTTTGACAGCTGAGTTATTCTTGGAGAGAAAAGGTCTGTCACTGCATGTGTTTGAAACCGACAAAGTATTCCTTTACCTATAGTATGTAACCACGGAAAAATACACCATTCCAGCTGGACAAATATTAATAGGTATTACCTCAAAATAGTAAGGAAACACTTTCTACATATCAGGCCAATATGTATTACCAAAAATATCACCGCTTTGTGAGAAACAGTGTATCTCTCTGAGAATGAGAAACAAAAAAACAAAAAGCCTTCTACAGTGTAATTAGAATATTTAAAGTTCAAAGTACCACTAAGTATGTTTTACTATGGTATAATCCTCATGGCATGGTACTGGGTCATGTCCATGATTCTGGTGATTCATCATGTATGCTTCTGAAAGTGGACAAAGAACATGTGGAATAAGGTTGCTTTATGTCAACCTCAAAGGTTAAAATATAATCCCAAACACTGTAAGGTTTTTGAATGATTCGATACGTGCTTCACAATTCACATTTTCTCTAAATCTTTATTTGAATTAATTCTGTTTCAGCCCATATCACGCACCTGAGAGAAAGGAATTTCAAAATTTTATATATTCAGAATTTTACTACCGGCTATGAAAAGCAATTCTTTGTTCTTAGCACTAGCCCATCTAGAACTTCAATGGATACCTTCTGAAAATGTGTTTGTCTTCAGATGGATTTGCCTTTGAAAATGTGTTTGCTTTTTAAAAGCAGGTTGCATTCAGATTTATCAAGTCTTTCATGCCACATTGAGGACTGAAAATCAGTAAACAGTATTATTTGCTAACAGCTCTAAGTAGAACAAATGTCCTGCACACACAGGACACCCATTAAGTATTTAGTGAATGAATGAATACTGTTGAAAAGTCCTTACTTAGACAAACAAAACTTGAGATAATTTCCAGAAGCTTAAAATAATCCATAAAAATATTAAATATTAGCTAAAATATATATTGAGTTATAGCATCAACAGCATTTAATAGACATGTCAATTATCAAATTTAACAATTACATATCAAGCACAGAAAAATGAATATAATCATCAGAAATAAGCAGATGGCAAGAACTTAAGAAACACTAAGTTGAACAATGTATTACCCCTTTTAAATGAAAGTTATTAAAGTTATAACTAACATTGGTGAATCCAATTTCTTCAAATCAACTTATTGAGGAGAGAAAGGGACATTCAAATAGAAGAGGTATGACTTTCCAAGTTGGAAAAATTTCATGAATAATGACCACCTTTATATAACCTATTTTGCCCCTCTAGATATGTTGCAGATCTTAATTTCTAATATTCTTTGGAAACTGCATTAGAAGTTGAAGAATCTGACATTTTTAAAGGTTTTTCTAAAACTCAATCACAGAATAAATAAAGAATAAGGTAATTATTTCTTAATTTGTCAGTTGTAAGTTGCTTAGCTGGTCACATTGCAGAGCAATATTTATTTTGTATGTCTTCTGTACTTTTAATTATGAAATATTTCAAACATACAGATAAATGTAGAAAGGGGTATAACAGTCATCCAAGGATTCATCAACCATTCCTGAAATATGTTAACATTTTAGCTCAGCAGTAATCAAGGAAATGTACATAAAAAACAGAAAGAAAGGATTTCAATTGATCAGTCTGACAAAAGTTAAGAAATCTGATAATAGGATATACTGCTGACGTGTGGGAAGAGGCACTCTCTCACTGCTGGTGGGGTATACAAACAATATGGAGAGCAATTTTGGAAACACCTAGTAAAGTTCTCATTTAGTGATGAAAATATTTTGCAAACTCTACTTCTATGCCAGAGATATTTATACAAATTGGAACTCTTAACTATATGTATAATTTCTGGTTTTTCATTTGAAAAGGGACTCTTGTTATCTGTCGTTATCTACTGTCACACTCATGGAAGGCATTAAATTTTTACCTAAAATATATTTTAATTTTAAAAAAGGAGGGCTTGGTTTGGGAATTAATGTAGCAAATTGGATGTAGAATTTAAATAGTCAAATTAATTGAGCAGATCATATAAATGAAATCGATGACATGATTCTACAGAATATGGCATATGCCAGACCCAAAAGATATGTACTGGATCAAAATGAGAGCGCTTGACTTTGGTAAGTTGTACTTTTACAGAAAGTAGATGGCAAAGTTCCAAAACTACTTCAACTGTAGAAAAGAATTGCTTTAATTGCATAAATACATTAGGGAGGGTATGAACAGCCCCCATGCTTTCCACTATATGGCGTCTTATTTCACACTTTTTAAGGTTTACACAACAGTTAGGCAGTACCTGATTCACTTCCCATGGTGCCTGAATCACTGCCCATGTTGCTGTTATGTCCAAGACTTTCATCTAAGCAGCTGACACTTCCTTCTGCCAAACTTGTGTCTGATTCTGCAAAGGAAAACATTTTTAAATATTTTAAAAATATTTCTGAGAATAAACGTATTTTAACTGCACACCTCTACAGCACACAGTACATACAGTTCAATGTAAGTGGGGAAGGCACACCCAGACAATTATGAATAAAAGGTAAGAGTTCCTGGCAAGCTACAGTTAAAAACTCCTCTATGGATGAACAGCTGCTGGGGAGTGAATCAAAAACATATACCTACTTAAAGTTCTACACATATAATATGAGAGCTAATGCAAATTTGTAAGGATTTATGACTTTTGTCTTCCCCCATGGGTAAATTTTGTCCCAGAAAGATTTAGGCTTGCTAATATCATTTAAATCAAAAGTACTATATAGAAATTGTTGAATTATTTTCCCAGAAAATGGAAGGTAATTAATGAAGTATGAAGAATTAATGAAGTACATGATCTGCTAATCGGTTATAAAAATAGCAGTTCAGGGATAAACATCACTTTAAGATTTCAAAAATAGTTTGCTCAAAAAGAATATTATTAATGTCTGCCATTGCAGTTGTACTAGAAGCTTCTGTGAGTTTGGAAACTTTTTTTTTTTTTTTAACTTTGCTGTGCTAAACTAAACTTCCATCAAAGGCTTAATGGCTAATATGAATGACAAGGGCATAGCCTCACTTTTAAATCCTAATTTTCTGTTTTTGGTATCAATTCCTTTTGAAAATCTTTCCCTCAAGAGAAGAATTCTTTCCTCATAGATTATTTCTAAGGACTTATGCATCCATCCATAAGACTCAGAACTACTACTGAACTGGGAAAAATTAATGAAAGATAGTTTAAATTGTTGACTCTGGAATCGGAAGGACTTCTAAAATTTGTCCTTGATGTTGTACTGAGCCTAATTTCCACTTGTTTAAAATGGGCTAGTACAATTTACCTCACAGGATTTAAGTAATATTAGATACAATAATCTCATAGCACTGTTGCTTAATTGCTGGTGATTGGAAAATGATATAAAAACCAAGTAGTTGCTATATCACAGAGACAGGAGTTTCACTTAATAACATTCTTCGTACAATTCATAATATTTCACAATATTTATAATATGGCTAGAGAAGTATTATTTCATGCTACAGCTCCCCAAAACACTAAATAAATGACATTAAAGTAGCTCTTACCTATTTAAAACTAGTCTGAATGTCATACAGTTGGGGATGGTAACAGAATTGGGTAAACATATATATATATATATATATATATATATATAAGTTAACCATAAAACTTCTCTGGAAGGACACAACCTACAAATTCTCAAAACTATAAAGTATTTTTTACTCTTGAACCACTCAAATGTTTTAAGTGAGGTAAAAGTTACATATTATAAAAATCACTTGTGTACAGTTTGATGAATTTGACAAATGTATGCAGTTTTGTAATCACTATCACATTTAATATTTTTCCATCACTTCAAAAATCTTTGCAATTCCTTTTTATGACAATGCCCTCCTACTGTCTGCTGAAAGTCACTGATTTGTTTGCTGTCACCATAGTTTTGCCTTTTCCAGAAAGTCATATAAATGAACTCATGTGATGAATAACCTTCATGTTTGGCTTCTTTAACTCAGCATAACATGTTCAAGATTCGTTCATGTTTATATCAGTAATATGTTCCTTTTTATTGCCAACTTGTCTTCCATTGAGCATCTGTGGCATCTCCATCTCTCTTCTTACTTGGATAAGTCTATTTAATTTGGGAAATATAATGGAATTATTGTTATACCCATCACACAAGACATCTTGCTTAGAAGTTAAAAGAAAGCTGATAAGAAATTTGTAGAAAAATTCTCAATGGACATACATACTGTTTAAGGATATTAGCACAACATAAATATGCTAATGTGAAAATACTGTGCTTATCAGTTGTCGTAGATTAGCTCTAAAACTCAGATTTGAGGAATCCCTTATGATCACACGGGAAAACCTGTATATCTCACTGAGAGATTTTAAATATGGCACTTTGCAATTCCCAGAGGCATGGCTTGTTAGAAGCTCAGAGGCTAGTGTGGGATAGAACTGTCAAGTAGAAGAGCATTTTGGGCAGATGTACTGATGAAAAGAGAATATGATTTGTAAGGAAAAGGCAAGGTGTAAAATGAGATGCAGAAAATGTCATTGCAGAGATAATTCTAGATTTAGAAATATAGGCCAAAATTCTTAAGACAAAGAAACAAATTTTGACATGATTTTCATTTGTTGTTTTAAATGTGGTATTGAGGACTGAAGACAATACCAATAATAATGAAAAATACCAACAATATAATCTAAAATCTAACCCTGTATTCTTTAAGTTTCCCACTAAGTGTAATAGAAACAGAAAGTATATTTGATTTTCATTTCATTTTCTAATCACTGGCAGTCAATCATCTTAAACCTACTTCGTGTATGTAAAGTCAAAATTTTCTGCAAGTTCTGTTCTGACATACATAAAGTCTGGGGAAGCTATTTAACACAATGCGTATGAGTAATTTATGACTATTAAAGAAAGTTGCTATCAAAAATAGGATATTGTTAATTAAGTATATTATCTAGTTCATTTTGATATTGCAAACAAATCTGAAATGTGTTAGGAGGACACTGAGCTCAGTGCTTTCACAGATGTAATATAAATTACTTTGAAACTCTCAGCATCTTATGTGATAGATGCACATTATCCCCTCAGTTTTATAGTATAGAAATCAAGGTTCAGAGAGATTAAATGATCTGTCCAGGTCACAAAGCTAGAATGGGGCAGAACTAGGAATCACCTTTTTTCAAATCCAAATCCAATATTCCAGTGTTTACTACCTGACAACAAAGGTGGGTGGTAATCTGTATGAAGCTCTGTAAACAAGCAAGCAATCCTGTATCTACAGTATTAAGTGAAATCAAAGTTGAGTTTTTAAAAAGCATATAGACATTTTCATTACAATGGTAAATATTCTATCAATCTTGAAATAGCTTATCTTTCCAAGAAAGAATAGTTGATTATTTTATTTTGCTAACACTTCAGATTTCCCCAACTTTCATTTACTTTAAATTTAAACACCCACACTTACTTTTCTGCACACCAATAAAAGAGGAACATTTCTATCCTTGTGGAACAAAATTAATTACAATAATTTTGCTAGAGCTCATTATGAAAACGAAAGTAAATATACAGAGATCTATTTCGTTGTCATTTTAAGGATATATAAATCTCGAGTTTCTAAACACAGAAATAATTTTGTTTCCTAGGCAGCAAATTCTTATGCATTGGATCTATTTTATGAATTTCATAGACATGGGAGTACTAAAGGAAATAACGTTAATAATAAAAGAAAAATATTGCATCTCCTATAATATTGAGAATGTCTTTCCCAGAGATTCCCCCCACACTCACTTTTTAAGTCATGCACACACATGTGTGCACACAGTACACACATGTGCGCACGCACACACGTGCACGTGTGCGCATGCATACCACACATGCACACAAAGTCAGATTGAGAGACTTCCTATGTGATGCCACAATTAAACCAACGCATTGAATTTTCAAACCAAAAATTCCTGCAATTGATTTACACAGAATTATCTTGTTTCATTAGTTGTACTTTTCACAGTATCTAAATCCAGATTCGTGTCCTAAGGAGTAAAGTCATGTGTCTATGATTTTAAAATATCAGATAAAATAGTGTCAATTGAGAACTGGGTGTGGCCATGAACACATGTGGTCTACGGTGTCAAACAGACCGGGTCTCCAGATGGGAACATGTCCGCCATAAGTAACTTCACCTTTAAAAAATTGTTAATAAAGATAGCGATTTTTACTTTCGCAGTTAGTTATTGTGAGAATGACTCTGTTAGAATAGGGAAATGAGTCTTGAAGAGAAAAAATCTTCAGTTCTCATAAAGTTGCTGCTTAAAAGGACTTTGACTACTGGAGTTATATAATAAGTTAACTTTTTTATAGGTGTCATTTCCTCTAGGGAAAATATCAAAGCTGGCTATAGAACAGATTAGAAAATGCTGGTGATTCCTAACTGTTAAAGAAAAGCAGTTATTCACATGAAACTCTACTGGAATGAAGGAGAACTGTACTTATCCACTTTAAAGTAGAATTCTCTGTAATAACTATTTGTAAAGAACTCAAAAAAGAACAGCTTTGCTTACAATGATAGTGTCTAAGACCATTACATATGCCATGGGAAAAATCACCTCATTTTACAATCCCATCTTGAATATTTTACTAATAAGTTAGAGAGAGAGATTAACTGGAACCCAAGAAATTTCATATTTAACATCTTTTGGGCCTTAAATACTTAAAAATTGTTTATTTAGAAATCAGAATTACCGAAGGTAAAATTTTTTCAAATGAGAAAAAACAAAACAAAACAAAAAAATCCTCTTGGTTGAAGGCCTTTTTAGAGCTATTCCAATGTAAAGTATGCCCTCTGCTGGAAAATGTTATTATAACTCTTACTTTTTAAGTATTGTTTACTCAACCCAAGACCTAAGCTTGGCTAGGTAAGATACAAATTGGTTCTTATTTCTATTTCTGTCAGGTAGTGTCCCTCCCATTTTCAGCCTAGACCTGTTTCTCATGCCACAGAATACTTCTCCTTTCTTATCCCTTGCCTCAGGCAGTCCTGCCCTCTCTTTCCAGTATGTGCTGTGGATCACAGCAGGAAGCAGTGCAAAGGGCTGAGGCTTCTGTGTGTGGAGAAAGAAGGGCACCCATAGATCCTGTTTTGCTGAGGGAGTGCTATAAGCTCTTCCAACATATTTCATGTGTCATGGTAACGTTATGCTTATTCTACCCCTGACTCGATGCATTTTAGCTTCACCCCTTTAGCTATTCCCACCTCCCCTCAACTTTCATAATCTCCACACCTGGAATGTCAAAACTACCCCTAAAGCTCCAATTACATGTGCGCCTATGGGCACTTACAAAGAGTACATGGGTTCTCAAGTGTGCTTATTTTCATACTACTAACAATATACATTTCCT
Source organism: Scalopus aquaticus (assembly GCA_004024925.1). Classification (NCBI taxonomy): domain Eukaryota; kingdom Metazoa; phylum Chordata; class Mammalia; order Eulipotyphla; family Talpidae; genus Scalopus; species Scalopus aquaticus. The sequence continues at coordinate 161,672 of PVIJ01001289.1, read as the reverse complement.
TTTCTTTTGAAATCACTTAATATTTTTGAGAGGAATTAGACGACTTTCATTTTCAGCTCTATGTATATGAATGTGTGTGGCACATGTGCACACACACACACACACACACACACACACTCACATTTTGGTCTGTCAGATTTTGCTCTCTGTGCCAGGGAACATGTGTTCCCACAGAATGGAGAGAAGCCACCTCCACCCACCTTGCATATTCTCTCCTGGATCCAAGCTTCTAGGAAATGAGTTCCCCAAGGAGAGGAAAAAAACAACAACAAAAACTCTGCTAGAGCCACAGACTACATGGCTGTCCATGGGGCACCTCTAGGGCTACTGATAGAATTTATGTGGCAGAATGTTTCAAGCACATTTAAGCATATCCAATAGTATGACCCACTCATTCATTGCCAGTCATTAACAGAGGCAAAAAGTTTAAGAGTGAAATCAACTAGGAATGACAATCCACATTGGTTTGGGGGGTAACTCCTGGCAATTACAAGGTTTAGGAATGACAATATAGAAGATGAACTGGAAATTTTTTGGCTGGTAGGCATCCTTCAGAAAGAGCTATGCAAGTTAAGTAGTTTTAATCAGGTGTGAGGAAAGTGGAAAGAGATAGAGTTAAGGGTTTCCTGGAAATTGGTTCAAGAATTGACTCTGGTGGGGAAAAAAAAAATGACTTAAAAGTGCTTTCCAGTTTCCATGATGTAAATATTCCCACCACAGCTGATTTCGAGCGTGAGTTTACCAGCGTGATGTCACGGAGTAGAGCTGCAGAGGTGGGCACATTTGGTTCTGTAAGCCAGTGTGATCTAGTTCCAGCACCCATCACTGCCTAAGGCTTATACTAGTTTCATCTGTGATGATCACACCTACATTGTGCCACTATGTCACAACTTTGTAAACAATGTATGACAATTTAAAAAAATACATATTTTGCTTCAGGAAAAACATTTGTAAAAATCACAAAAATGAAAAACCCATTAACTCTCACTGATATTGAGTCTTCTCTATTACCTTCCTCTGCAAATGAGCCGCTCAAATCAAACTCTTCCCTTACTTCCATTTTTGGATAAAATATTGCTGAAATGACTATAGCTGGATTTTGATGGGTTTCTTGTTAGCTGGATTAATTTTTTAGATTTTTTTTTTCTTTTAGAGCAGTTTTAGGTTCACAGCAAAATTGAATGGAAGGTACAGAGATTATCTACAAGCCCGTCTCCCCTCCATTATTAACACTCCCCACCCCAAACACTTTGAACTTTCCTACAGCAGCGCTTTTGCGCCTGACGACCCATGACGTGGAATGCTACCTACCCGTGTGTTCGCGCCAGCACAGGCCCCGTGAGCCTCGGACGACCTGGCTCCCACCCCTCCTGGGTAAACTTTCTCTAAGTCTTCCTTCTTTCACAAGTCTTCTCGCCTCTTCCTTTAATGTTTTCTGATCTGCTAAAGAGAACTCACAGCTTCCCTTTGAGGGCATGGAACTTGTTTCCTCGAACTGGATTATAAACTTTGGAGGAGAAGGAAAAACCTCAGTGCTAGGCGCCTGATGTGACTTACTCCTGGCTTCTGGTCTTCATCCGCATGCCAAAATAGAGAAGGTAAGGTCTAACATCAAATTCAAATTCAAATCAGCACCGTTGTTAAAATTCCGCTAGAAAGCTCTAGGTTGGTAGCCAAAAAGGGTGTCATGACAGTATATCCGTCATGTATTAACTGCACGTTAGGGAGATTTCTTTCCATCAAAATACCCATGTCTTCATTCTTGGATATAAATGGCAACTGATCTCCTCTAACTATTATGTAATTGTAAGTCATAAAACTGACCCTATGGCTCCTGGCAGGTTTTAAATAAAATAACAAGGCTATATTCCCCTTTAACAAACACCAATATCTGCTGCGGCTCTTTCCTCTCAGTTCAAATTAATATCTGCCTTTTGCATTGCCTCAGTTGTACTGCTAGTTCCCAATAATTAATGTAACTAAATTTAGAAAGATACAGAAGTATAGGAGAGCAGTCTTCATTCCAACCAATCTTGTCATTGTGTGGCTGATCCTGCCCAATCTATCTGATACTGCTGTTTCCGTTATCTTCCCATTAAGTTCCCAAATGCTCTATGTGATTTATTTCTAGAGATTCTAAAAAATCTTTTGATTTCTAGAGGTTAGTGCTATACAGCATTATTCTGGGTTTCAAGTGCAAGGATAAATTTTGTGACATTTTTACAGAAATTAGTATAGACCAAATCTAAGATTGGACTTTAGTCTATAAAAAGGCAAAACAAAACAACAACAAAAAAGTGCTATAACAGATTGGGGCAGGGAGAAGGAGGCTGTTTTATAAAGGTCAATTTTTAAACCCCTCCTACAGAACATGATCTATGCAAAATATATCCACAATATATTCCAAAGCATAATGTCACCGGATAAACCTAAGGAGAGGAACATATGGGGGAATATGAAAAAGAAGGTATTAAAGTCTGAAAACAAGCAGGTTGGTAAGCTCATTAGCTGGGGTGGAATTTTAAAATCTTCACGTGAACGAATATATAAATCAAAATATACACATGCGTTCACAGTCATGCGCACTGTACAGACACACATGGCACACTCTGAAACTGTCACATTATAATCTTTCACACGGGAACAGTGAAATTCCGTTCTCTTTCTAAATGTAAAGGCGCCCTCTGGTGGTCAATATGGGGTATCGGCATGCTCTAGTTATAAAACGGAGAGATACAACCTAAGAGAAGTTGGGAGTTTCTGTGGAACCCTGAGTCAAAGTAAGTTTATTCGAAATACAACAAGTTTTATTTAGTTTGTCTATTTGCTTTAATTTTATATTATTATATTTTATCAATTCCTAAAATAGTATAATAAAGAAAAGGTTGATGTAAAGTAATAACTCACTTGTGACAAAAAAATAGTAGCAACTAAAAAATGTATGACCAATTGTGTAGAACTTAAATTCTAGATAGTTGTGTATTTTCCATAATTAAATTACTTTTACTAGAAGAAATGAGGGCTTTGTGCCCTGCTGCTGTTTTCTAAGGAAGTTTGATTTAGAGAAATACCAAGTTTTCCAATATTTTCCTGTGAAAAGCTCTCCAGTGGCTTCAGAAAGCAGAACTGTAATGACCACCATTAAACTAATTCTACTAATAATCTGGAAACTATTCAAATAGCCTTTAGAGATTATTGTGTTAATTTGGAAAAAGGCAAATTAAGGGGGGAAAAAAAACCTTTTTGCTGTATATTAATTATTAACCACCTTTTAATAAGAAGCAATTGGAAGGAGAAAAAAAGAAGAAATTCCAGCCCCCAAGGTGGACCATCATGAAATCATTCTCCAGAAATATCCACTGGAGAATTCTGATACACAATCCCTAGGGTAAAGGAGAGATTTGATTAAAATTTGCTGTTAAAGTGGGCAGCTCTTACTAATGGCAGTGTGTCTTACCTATCAGGTATAATAAGAGGTAAAAGGGAATACCAAACAATAAATAAATAATTTTGAATTAAAACTATAAATAATATTTGTTGATACCAAGATTACTATGCACTGGAAAAAAATTTTTTAGAATCTCTTTCAGAAATAGAAATTAGAGAATTCACTTAAAATTAGAAATAATTTGAGTCACTTTTTTTTTTTTCTGCATATGAAAATTCTTACTTACAGAACATGTGCAGTTTAAGTAACAAGTTTCTTTCAGTGCCACATTGGTAACTTTATTTGAAATCTTTATTCAATATATTAGAATTCAAAATATAGATTATACACTATATCAATAAGCTATATGAAACTGAATTATGTGAAAACATATTAAAGAGCATCCCTGGTGGCACAAGGGGTTAAGTCTCAGCACTATGAAGCTGTCGGCAGCCATTGCAGCACAAGTTCGATCCCCAGCCAAGGAGCTACCAACATGTGGCATAGCAGACCTCTCCTACCTCGCCTGCTGCTCCCCTCAGCAGTGTATTTCAGTCAATCTACCTGTTCTCCCCACTCTGTCTCTGATGATTCTCCTCACACCCCACACCTCTGGCCCACATCCCAGCTTGTATGCATAAATAAATAAATCTTTAAAGAAAAAAAAGAGCATGGAATACCTTCACATGTATTTTGATCATTCTGCCACAGAAAGCCAACATACTCAAAATCCTTCTACATTTCATTCTACATTATAAATTTTGCAGCAAAAACTTCAATCAAAACAACTCCAATAATATCTTTGGGCTGATAACATTTTAGAAGTCATTTACACCTGTAATTCTTGGTTTGAAGAGCAGTGAGAAAGTGGATAGGCCCTTGGCATACCCCATATCAGCAACAATGTCTAAGGCCTAAGGCGAAGGCACTGCGTTTTCCTAAATAAGTTCCCTTTTGTTACCTGCTCCCATATCCACAGAACTCAACATCACAGGGATCTCATAGACTGGAAGATCAGTAGTCTGTCAATTGCATAGGTTCTCAGCTGGCTGAGCAGTTTATTGTACATATGTGTGCATGTGCCGATACATACACACACGCACACACATGGTCATATCACCTATTCCATTACTGTTATGTAGCACTTACTGGGCAGCTAGAGTGAAGCTATTTGGTTGACACGCACATCACTTGAAAGTTACATGGAGGCAGAAGTTACTTCTTTTATGTCTTCCCCCCAGGACATCCCCACTACAAATACAGTGTTGAACAGTAAATGCCTATCATGTGACAAGAGTTTGATTAACATTTGAAATGAAAGAAGTGAGTGGAACCCATGAGAGGGAAAAAAAAAGTCCCTTTCTTTCCCCTAAGGCCATTATTAGGAAAGGTCCGGCCCTCATAGTACTTAGAAATCAAAATCTACATTTCAACAGCGACTCCTGCCCACTTCTGCAGCTGTAAGTGCATTAAAGTTTCAGAAGCATTGTATTAAGAAAAACAAATACTGGGTCTCCCGGGAGGTGCAGCAGTTAGGTGCCGCACTGTGGAGCTGTCCCGGGAGGGGAGATTCCCATAGGGCCGTGGTGGACCTCAGCGGACCTCTCCTGCCTCACCTGCTGCTCCTGCCTCGCCTGCTGCCCCCTCAGCAGTGTATTTCCGTTGATCTGCCTGTTCTGCTCCCCACTCTGTCTCTGGTGAACCCTCTCGCCGCCCCACACCTCTGGCCTGTACCCCAGCTTCACGCATAAATAAATAAATCTTAAAAAAAAAAGAAAAACAAATACTTTAAACCTGGCTAAAGAACAGACTATAAAAAAATACTAGTATTACTTATGACAAAAGATTGTTATATTTTTAGACAGTGTACATAAACCAGTCAAAATGTTACAGGGCAGGGAGAGGGGTGCACAGGCACCCCATTTTATAGCGGGGCTGCCCTGTAACAAAAAGAATATATATAGCCTAATTAAAAAATTGCTAAGTAATTAGTAACAACAAGAAGAACAAACTTGTAAAAGTGTTCTTCATTAGAAATTAGAAAGTTTAAATTGAAGTAACAAAATAGCAAATAGGTGAAGTTTGAAAATAATATGGTCCACTTTTGCATTAGAGACTTTGGGACAATAGACACTGTCCTATACAGTTTTAGGACACATAAATTGATACAGGTTCCTGGAGTGAAGTTGGACATTGCATATTAAATGTTTTAAAATTATAGAAATCATTTCACCTAGAAATTCCAATTACAGCATGTCTTTCTAAGAATTAAACTGAGACAAAAGTACAAAGGGAGATATTATAGCATGATTTGCCAAGCCATGAATTTCACAAATAGAAAATAGTGAATTTTCATTATTCATGAAAGTTGGAGACAATGTAAATGTTGACTAATTAATTATAATACATCCAAAGGAAGGAACTATTATTCAATCATGAAAAACCATGCTGTAGAAGAATATAAACTTAAGAGAAATTCTTTTATATCCAGGTATATAAAAAGACCAGAAAGAGAGACACTCAAATGTTAAAAGTAATAATCTATTTATGTGGTGGTAGTCTGGGTGATTTATTCTTGTCTGTTTTTATGCTTCCCAGGTTTCCTGCAATGCAATGTATAAAGTCAACTTTGCAGTGGTCTGCTAGAGTCAGCTTATACTGGCTCACGAGAACCAACTGTTAAATTTTCAGCAGTTGTTAAACACGTATTCATTAAAATAATCAAATTATATAAATGGAAAGTTTCATAAATTATATTAAAATAAAGGTAAGGAATACTTAAATGTCATCACTTCCTAATCATTTTACCAGATTTTGCTATTATCTATGATGAGGCTTTATTTATGTCTGTTGATCCACAGGGTAAAAATGCTGTTTAATGGTGAGTTATTGTGCACTCTCTCCTGGTTCTGTGTTCAGGGACATCATGTTAATAGCTTAAAATCAGTTTTACTGGGAGTAGTTACACTATGGAGATTGGCAAATGCAATAAATCAGGACTTTTTCTTTGCCCCTGGAACAAGATTACTTGTTCAAAATTTACCAACAACCAAATGATTTCTTGTGAAAATAGAATGTGGCCATTTGCAGGGGAAGAGGAGAGGAAAGAAATGCCTCTCATGGGATAACTAGGAGAAATAATTCATTATATCATATCAAAGGTAGATATGGTGGTATCTAGTACTCACACCAACTAGTCACTAGAGTTCAAGTCAACCTTAGTCTCGAACCTTTCACATCACCTCTCATAGCCCTTTCTTCAACTTATGATTTGGTTTATAACTCAGCAGAAGCTCTCTGAGACATCCCAGTCTGTAAAATAGGGTAAAGGGGAATGACCTTGCAGTATTTAATTTTTAGAACTTTGACAAATCAAACTAGTGTTTCTGAAAGCACTTTCAAAGCCATGAAATATCAGGCATGTTTATACTTAGAAGAGCCATGGATAACTTATATAGTAAAATTAGAACCAATGTGTTCCTATTCATAACATATTAATATTGTATCAGTTCTAAAACACTTTTAGTGAGAGAAGAATTATTTTAATTTAACCTACTCTAGAAATATTATTTTAATAAAATGCTTACAAAATCCCAAAGCCCAATTTTTTCCCTCTGTTTAAGAGACCTTGATGTAATCAAGCACCAATTGTCTTCTCTGCAAGAAGTAGTAATAGCATGTAAAGTGTGTCTATCCCAAGTACCTAGAACTATAGAAGAATTTGCAATAGATGATTCCAGTGAATTATTCTCCATGTACTGGTTGTCTTCCTCTGGACTTGGCTGATCTGTGGCCAAAAGAGGTGGCTCTTTAACTTCTGGGCCATCTTCTGGTGATAAATTCTTAGTCTCTACGAAAATAAACAAATGTGCAATGCAGGTTTTTATACAATATGTAACTGTTTTCACTATTTTTAAAAATGAAATGAGGGTTCTTAATAGAGTTACTTAAAAATAATTTTTTTTAAGTTATAGTTTTGGGGTTATACTTTTACCTATTCTTTTTTTTTTAAAGATTTATTTATTTATGCATACAATGCTGGGGTACAGGTCAGAGGCATAGGGCAGTGAGAGGGTTCACCAGAGACAGAGTGGGAGCAGCATAGGCAGATAGACTGAAGTACACTGCTGAGGGGAGCAGCGGGCGACGCAGGAGAGGTCTGCTGTGCCATGTGGGAATCTCCCTGGTCAGCAGGGCGTTGAACTGGCGTTGCTGCTGCCAAGAGCTCCACAGCACAGCGCTTAACCGCTGCGCCACCAGGGAGGCCACTTTTACCTCTTCTTATGTGCATTTTGCAATTCTAAATAGAATGTAATTTGTATTACAATGCAAATTTTTACACAATATAAACAGCTGTTATTGTTATCTTGTCCCTAGTAGAGATTTTCCTGAATATACTTCAGTACTTTGACATTTTGAAAGGCTTGGAATATGTTTTTGTTATGACACAGTATTTTTATTTTCAATATGAACACAGTGGGTAATTCTTTTGTAATGTGCTAAATTTCTTCTAAAAAGACAATGTGGTAAGTATTATGTTAATCACAAGAAAACTAAGATGTTTCCTGTCTGACCATCACCTTTCCAAGCAAGCCATTTATTCAGTGATACAAAGTTACATTTAAGGCTGAATTAATGGAAATGCAAATGTGGTGGTAGTTTTTCTTTAGCTTGTGCTCTTGCCATTTTGTTCCTTTGCTGTGAGTTCTACATGAGACGTGCATATGCTTTAATGTCAGCCTAAATTCAAGTAATCTGAATTTTTGTAGGTCTTTTTTTTAAAATTCAATGAAATAGTCTATATCTTTCTTTTCTCCTTCCCTCCATTTCTCCCAAATTTTCCCATCAACCACATGTATTGATTGTTTTATAAGGGGCTTTTGTGGATTACAGAGAAAAACTAAGAGTTTTTGTTCTTCTAAAGCTATCATCTGTCAGAGGAGACTGATGTCTGAAAGGATCAATTTGGATTAACCCACCAGAATAAACAGGAGGAACATTTATCCTGTGTGTAGAGAATTTCCTCAAGAAAACGTGTGACTTGGGACCTTGTCTTTGGCTACATAGCTTAACAATGTGTATGGCTACCTGATAAGTACGTCTGGGGTTTATAATCATAATCGACTATTTTATGCTTCCCATATGAGGAATTAACTCAATTGTTTAATCCTCAAAATAATCCTGAGTAATAGGCCTTCCTGGTGGCGCAGCGGTTAGGCACTGCACTGTGGAGCTGTCGGCAGCAGTGACGCGAGTCCGACGCCCAGCCGGGGAGATTCTCACATGGCGCGGCAGACCTCTCCTGCCTCGCCCACTGCTCCCCTTAGCGGTGTGTATCCATCGATCTGCCTGTTCTGCTCCCTATTCTGTCTCTGGTGAACCCTCTCACCTCCCCATGCCTCTGGCCTGCACCCCAGCTTGTATGCATAAATAAATAAATAAAATCTTTAAAAAAAAATTCTGCGTAACAATATTACTATCCCCACTTCAGAGGGCAGTAAACTGAGGCATAGAACACACAAGTGCTTGGTCAAAGCCTCACATCCAGGGGCGTGAAGGAGCCAGGTACAGTAGGTACAGGATCCTACACTGAGGCTCCTGTATCAGTCGCTCTGGCCACCCTAACAAACTACCCCAGACTGAGAGGCATAAGCAACATATATTTATTTTCTTACAGTTCTGGACATTGAAGGTCAATATCAACGTGCCAGCAGGTTTGGTATCTGGCGAAAGCTTCACCCTTAAGTGGCAGAAGCTGACCTTATTGTGTCTTCAGACAGTGGAGAGAGAGAGACAAAGGTGTTCTTCCTCTCCTTGTAAGGCCATAGTCCTATCAAATGAGGACCCACCTTCCAACCTTATTGAACCTGAATGACCTCCTAAGACCCTATGCCAGGTACAGACACATTGGGGGCTTACAGCTTCAACATAAGAATTTTGTAGGGATATAATTTAGTTCATCGTAGCTCCTAGCCACAAGTATAATCACACCTAAATTTGTTCTGGTCCTAAGGTCTGCCAGAAAATTTCTAAATTCCCATAATAAGGTATTCTGTTCTGCAAACAATACTTCAATCTCTGACTACCCTGACTGGATTTTCTGAAGAAACAAAAAGCCCCACTTCCTTGGAATAAGTTGGTCAGGAACAATATGATGGATGGCAGGCAGAGGCAGTGGGTGGGAAAGTCTAAGAATGCTGAGTCCCACACAGGGACTGGCAATTCCTCTCCAGCCCTCAAAGGAAGCTTAGAGACCCATATCTGCTCCACTCTCTGCCCTCATAAGAACTCACATATCTGAGTCACATCTGACTTTGGTCTGAAGAGGGAGATCCCCAACTTTGAAAGGACCCTGCCTGGGACCAGGAAGAGAGAAAAGAGCAATGGGTAGTTAACCATTTTTTTATTTTCCTTCTCACAAGATCTTTCCCTTCTTTATAAAGTACTTGTCCTTGGCCAGCCAGTAAATGTGTATGGACTGAGTGAATGTGGATAAAGTAGTTCCAAATCTATTTGGAAACAGACTGGAAGACCTAGTCACAGTGCAAAGTACGGCATATAGTTAGGTGTATGTGATGGGTGTATGTGATGAGATGGGTTACAATACAGTATTGTTATTTATGTTCTTCTAAGATTGCTGTTCAAAGAATTATAATTTGATAAATCTCAAATTTCTGACACGGCACTGTGTATAGTGGAATTTAAAAATATCTTAGCAAGAACTATTGCCAGGCATGTGGTTTATGTAAGGAAGTTGGAGCAGACCTTCCAAACTCTTTCCTAAACAAGTAAGTCACTGTATACCATAGTAAAATGGGCAGGGATCACTAATTTGAAGGTTGGATAAGGTGAGGTCTTTTGAAATTCAAGTCTACCATTGCTAATATACATAGATACATTGAGGCCAAAATTTCCTAGTACCTACAACAGTGTCTGGCACATCAGGGGTACTCATTAAATACTAACTGAATGACTGAATGACCACATGAGTAGAAGTAAAATAAGCTAAAGTGAGTATAATTCATTTAAATCATTTGTTATCAGTTTCTTCCAATGCATTTGTGTTTATTCAAAATTAAAATGACCTTGATAAAAATTTCTGGCAATCACCTTGTTTCTTAAATAGGAATGGGTGGAAAAAGAGTGTTAGCTAGGAGTCAACTGTTAGCTAGGACTCAACTAGGAGTCTAGCCCAGTTTGCCAAATTTTGTGGTCTCTGGTAAGTTCATATTTTCTTCCTTTATACAGGAGTTTTGAAATGTTTATACTAAATGTCTTAGTTTTTGGCATTGCATCTGCAGCCACCATTAAACTTTCAATGACCAAGAACAATGTACATACTCTTCTTAGTGAAATAAGAAATACCTCTACTGCTTTCCAAGCAGTTGGTGCCTGTTAGCTCTTCCACAAGTTTCTGGTTTTCTGTTTCCCTCAGAACTGTCAGAAAAGTAGAAAACCAGTTTTCTTTCTGCACGATCCTTCTCAGTAGCTCTCTGACAGCTGATTCATTTCCATTATTTTCTGCTGCAATAATCTGTTTTAAGAAAAAAGTAAATTACAGAAGATCAAACATCTAGTAAATAAGTTTAAAAAAAGAAATAGTCTTTTGAAAAATTGAGCATACATATAAATAAAAGTTTGTATTCAAACACTAAAGAAAACAATACAACTTGTAGCAACTCTGGATTCTAGGGTGAAAAAATTTCTGGGTCATGCACCCTTTTAAATATGCACCTTTTTTTTTTTAAACCACTGAGCTTTTTAAGCCTGATGCTTAAAAAATAAACATTTTACCTCAGTCATTCTGAATATGGAGTGTCTTTAATCTCTAGCCACATTATGTCTATTTGTATCAGCCTCTCATCATGTATTTAGGGCTTGCTATTTCTTTTCAATTCATTTCATATCTGACTCCTCATTCGTCCTTATTATTATCATGAAGTAATTTACTATCATATGTTAATATTCTAGCCTCTTTAATGTTTGCAATATCTATTGCTATAATATTTTTCTTAACTTTGTGTTTAGTTAATATCATGAGTTATTTATTTTGGTATCTACTCCTAGTTTAAAGTTTGGGGCAGAATTATTTCTATATCCATTCATTACAATCTTTAGCTTTAAATTTTATTTCCCTTTAGATTAGCCCAGCAAATCTTATTGAATGTGGACCCTAGTAATAGTGCTTACTCTCACAGTGACTTTCCCCAGTTCTTAATACAGTGCCAAACTTTTGAAGAAAAGACGAATGCAAGCCACATTTAGACCAGAAAGCAATTAGACAGGACAGTTATTTCTCTGGGTCTCAGTTTCTATATGTAAATTGAGGCAACTGAAATATAATTTCAAGGTTTCTCCATTTTAGTGGGAGCTTAGAATCAACGGGGGAGCTTCAATATTTTGGATCTCCCCAAAAGATTCTGATTTATGGGAAACCAGAAAGATTTTTAAAGTATTTCACAATTCTGCTCAGCAACCTAGATGAGAAATTCTGACTTAGTTATTTCTCAACATTCACTCATCTTCATTATGGACAATATGTGTAATTTGGATTGCTTAGCTGGAGTAGGTGTTTCTTACAAAATGTATATATTGTCTAGTTCCGTGAGTATGTCCCATAACATTTTAATGTCATGAATGCATTTACCTTTTTTTGAAACAATATCTGGCACAAATTCATTACTATAGATGAAGCTATTCTTTCTATTATTATTATGGATGGGAAAAGCAGTGACCTTTACTAACATTTTGCCAGCAAACACTATTTAGCATAAAAGTGTACAGCCTGAATTTCTACCTGAAGGATATTTTGGTCTTATTAGCTAAAAGTTAATAATATTATCAAGTCTTTGAATATATTAACTGGCAACCCTGGAGACGGTATCAATATTAACCCATTTTACAGATTGGAAATCCAAGCACAGAAAGGCCCCATAATCTCTCTAAGACCCATAAATGGCAGAGGTAGAATCTGATTCCAGACAATGCGTCTTCAGAGGCCTTCCTAAACAATAATATAAGTAATTGTCTCCAATTTTAATTTCATTTTCCTGCAAGAAGTTGTTAAAATGATTCCTTGAATCTAATAAATTTTAGGTGATTTCATTCCATCTCCCACATAACATTTTCTAAGCAAATTTTTTCTTATTTCCTTCTTTTTCTCTAACTACATTAACACTGTAATGAAAATACTTTGTCTTCTCTGGTGCTTATAATATCTTTATTATCTGCTAACTTACGCAATACTTGCTAAAGATGTTATATAATACTGGTAATAGCATCTTCTTTTAACTTAACCTTTCTCATTTTTAATTACTTCATCCTTAATCAACTTTAAATCCAGTTGACAAAAGTATTCAGAAAGAATCTAAAAGGAACAAGTGGAACACTGTCATGTATACTTTTATTGAAAATCTGAGCATATTAGATCTACTAAGTTTTCTTCAACTATTAATTAGTTGATTTTTTTCCTGTAGAGTATACATTTACCAAGCTTGTTTTGTATTTGTTAAGTTCAAATACTTGAAGATCACTATACAGTTATTTCCAACAAGTGTTTTTATAACTTGAATGTAAAATTATATATACTACTTGTGCAATTCTAGGCAACTTCTTCAAGATTCTGAACTTTCATGAAGTCGTCCCAATCTGGGGGCTAGAAAGTACATCAATTCTTTTTGAAGTGACCACATAATATTTTTTTTATAACTTGTCTCCTAAAACCTAGTAAAGATATTATGTCTTAATAGATAAATAAACTCAATTAGTGAAGTTCTTGCAAGGTGATTAGACTTAGCCTGCAATGGGACGTCATAATGATTCTCACTCATGTTCTTCTTCCACTGAACATTTTCTTTGACTCTGAAGTGAAGTATGTCCATGGATACATTGTTAATAATTTATGGAATAAAAAGTAAATATGAATTTGTGAGTAATACAATTCAGTGCTTTAATATCCCAAATTATTTTATGGATGTTTTTCTTTCCAACAGAAATCAGTGAAGAAATCAGTGACATTTCTATTAAAGATCTGGCTTGCCAACACAATTGTATAATTTAATAACAATGTTTTTGTCCCCTCATTATAACTTTGGATACAATGGTGGATATTGAACACACCAGAGCTCAGCTCACAGTCCAGTAGTTTCCCTTCATTATGGGGGATAGTAGTGAGATCCTCAGTGGATGCCTAAAACCGCAGATAGTAGCAAAGCCCATATATGCAGATGAAGTTTAATTTATAAATTAGGCTCTGTAAGAGACTAAAGGTAACTAATAAAATGGAACAACTATAGCAATATATTGTAATAAAAGTTATGGGAATGTGGTCAGTCTCTTTTCCCCTCTGTCTGGAGGACCAACACACCGATTCATCAGGATATTATATTAAAAATAATTTGAAAGAACTAGTTTCCTATGGAAATTTAATAATCTTGCCAAGTGAGGATGTTTTGACAAATTGACGCAACAAATTCCTTATTAGTGCTTTCTCTTATTAATAAAATTCTTATCTACCCCTAAATTACCTGAAAATATAATAAGCTAGAAGATACAGGGAGACTGGAACTGGCGGTGCTCAACTTGATGTAGGGAGAATTGGACTCAGTTTCTAGCTGAACTGGATATGGTTTCTCTGGTTCTTCTATAGGAATTTCTAAGACTTTGAGCTGGCCAGGGCTGAATCAGATACATCTCTTCAGCTATTCAGAATGGTATTCAAACACAATAAAAATGTCTATGTTATCACTTTCAGAGGACATGGACATACCAATATGTCACTAAGCATCCTAAAACAGGAGGAGATCAGAGCAGGGTACTATTAGGTATCATTCTACTACAATGACCCAAGGCAACTCATATGTATTGCTTAGTCTTTAGTGTTTACTTAATGCCTCACATACAATAGATATGTTTAACTATCTGTTGAAAATCGATCAACTTTGCAACATTAATTCCATGAAAGCAATGGCAGTATCTGTAATATTCTCCAGTCTTTTCATCACCAACATAGAGCTTGGTACAAAAGTGCCACTTCATAAATTTAAACCAAATGAATGAATGAATCAATCGATCAAGTAAGTTTCTTTGGGTAGTTGCTGGATACAAAGCTAACTCTGGAATCATTTTCAGAAACTCTGATATATATGGAGACAGGGGGTAGGAGGTAGAAATTGCAATCCTAAACTAAAACAACAGTGTATGTAGAAAATGTTTATGGAAAACAAAAGAAAAAAAAGAATAAAAATATCATTTTAGAAATCCTGGTTACTTAGTAAAACACTAATTTAAACTGTCAAAAAGCAATTTGAGAGTTCTTATGTCCATCATCCATCTATTCCTGAATACGTGAGAGGTAATCCATTGTATCATCTGTTCTCATCTCTTATTCTAGACAATGTTTTCAAAATAAATTCAAGCAATCTAACAATACATATGAAGGACCAGCCCTCTCCTTAGTCTTGTCTAGTTTATGGAAACTTAAAGTTGAAAGACATAGTTTCTCCTTAAAATCACAGTTAAATCCAAGAATATTAACATAGATCTCAATTTCAACATGGAATATTTACCAAAATCCCTGAAACTTTAAATTCATAAGGAAACGGAACCAAATGAAAGATAACAAAAGTCTTCACCATATCAAAATAGTTATTAGTTACAAAGTTTTAATAAACACTATCTCACACAAGCTCATTAAAATACTATGACTGAGAAGTTATCCACTTTCATGGGTAAACTTAGAATAATGGAACTTAAATATCTTGGTCCCAAATTATTTAACATATATAACATACATACAGTAAGAAATATAGATCTCAAATCCATGTATTTTCATTCTAAATTCCCACTACATTGTATTGTTATAAGACAAACATCTATCCAGGACCCTCACATCAATATAGATACTTCTATATTAAATCTAGAGCTTCCTTCCTGTCATCCACCTTAGTTTATTTTTGAGACTGATGATACATATAAAATGATGTGTATAAAAATTATTGCAGACATCACAGAGACTTGATTCTTCCATAGAGAGTCTCAAGTATATGGCCCCTCTATCTTTGGATTCTCCTTGAAAATAGGAATCTAAGGGAGAGTTTGGGTTGCTTTGGCCTTAACTGCTACCAGTACACAAATGTCCGTTTACTCTATATCTTCTGTGTGTCAAATCCCTTGCATCCTATACTGTTAACTGCCTCCATGCTTGCCAGAATCAAGAACTTGGATAAAATCTAACTGGCGGAAATTCAATCCAGGCAAGACAAAAGTGATGCTGATAGGCAGAAGTATTTAGAGTAAATAAGGAGAAGTGCTGTTTCACTGGCAATCGGGACATCATACCCACCAAACATAAACAGCTTTGTGGTGTTACTGGACTCTGTTGCTTCTGGACTTCCTAACAGCTACTGTGGCTGGAAATGCCATCTTCCATCTCCAGCTGGCTTGAAGGCTGCATACTGTCTTCCAAATTAAGATTCTGCCACAGTGATGTACACATTTGTCATATCCAGCTGGACTACTATAATGCGTTCTAGCAGGTTCTCAATACACAAAACTACATAAACGTTACAGACAACAGTGTAAAGTAATTTACTTGTTGGGAAAACCAGTCATCAAAATGAGTTACATGCTTGGGTCTTTGGACAGGCCTTATGGCAGCCAAGTCTATACCCAGGAACATTAACTTAGTCACTAAAAACCAAGTCACATCACAGGCTGATGTGAGACCAATGCCCAGAAATGCATAATAAGGGTACAAACAATTGGTGAATCTAAAAGAAAGCAAGCAAGAAAGAAAATGTCAAGATTATGATATGTTAGACAAAGACATTGGCTTTTAGTCATAGATGTATTTGCCTACATACCTGTTTGACTTACAACCGTGAATAAATCCTATTCAAATAGGTTAGCATTTTTATATATCACAGTATGCCCTCAACCACTGAAAATCAATCAACAATAAAACATTAAAGTGTGAAGTCCCCTATAAAATTTACTGTCTAAATGCCACCTTAAAAATAATCTTTCATTAATATGAAAAATTCAACTAGTGACATATTTCTTCAATGACTTATCTTTTAACTTTTACTTCTAGAGAATGTCAAAATATTGTTTAGAAGTTGTGCGTGTGTGTGTGTGTGTGTGTGTGTGTGTGTGTGCACGCAGGCACGCACACATGTGTGTATTCCCCATTTGGACTATGATTAAATGGCATAATATATAATAGGGGAGGCCAAATAATAAATATTTTAGGTTTTGTAGGCTATACTGGCTCTGTTCAACTGTTCTTGAAACATAAAAGCAGTCATAGTATGTAAATGAATGAGCATGGCTGTGTTCCAATTAAACCTTCATTATAAAGACTAAAATTTAAAAATCTTAAAGCCATTCTTAACCCTTGGAGCTATAAAACCAGTAGCAAGCTGGAGTTAGCCCACGGGTCATGGTTTGCTTTCTCTGGTCTATGGAACTATATGAAATGAGAAATAAAATTCCACACTATCAGGACCTAAATCCCTAGCCTTGCTGTGGTCTTGCTAGGAGATCCTGAGCAAGTTATTTATCTGGTCTCAGGTTCCCTATCCATGAAACAGAGTTAGTAACATTAAACACTTCAGTAGATTATTGAGAGTATGAACTGTGATAATAGATAGTGTAAATGATACTAAATGTACATAGTAAGTGTTCAATAAATCTTCTCTATTAGTATACATTATTTTTGTGGAGTTAACACCTGTTGAACTTATTTCAATGAAAAGATTACAAAAACAACTCTTCTGTGTTTACATTTTCAAAATTATGTCACATGCCTAGATAAGCTCTTTTCGAAGTAGAAGGAAACCATATTTACTCAAAGATGACCAAGAAAATTTGGAATGAGGTAAATGAGTTAAGCTGGAGTTGAAATCCTGTCCAAACCCAACTCCATCTCATCAGACACCTACCCGATTTCTGTCTTCATTTGTCAGCAGTTTCAACGCCACACACTTATCCAGGACATCTCTTACCAGAAGGGTTTTCACCACAGTAGGTTGAAGGAGGTTCAGCAGTTCGAAACACTCATCATGAGCGTCCTCAGAGGATGGCGAGGGCAAGGCTTTGAGGCTGGGGTCCAGGTAGAGTGCGGCCAGAGTGCTGCCGGATTGCTGGAGGGCCTCTACAAATCCCCTAGCCCAGCCTGGGGGCCAGTTCCCTTTCTCCAAGGTTGTCAGAAGCAGTCCCACGGCCTCGGTGTCCCCACTGGCCTTGGACTTACTCTGAATCTCCTCCTTGACTTCTGGAGGAAGGAAGTTCAGGTAGTCCAGGGTGGGCTCGAGCTTGATGAACCTCTTCAGTCTGATTCTGAAGCATGAGATGAGATAGCGGAAAGACGCGTCTGTGGAATACTCCTTCGACATCTTTCTTTCTCAGAGAAGGAAGGGGATTCTGCCAAGTAGAGACCGATGCTGTTCTGAGCTCAACAGGTGGGAGTGAGAGGCTGCTGGCTCTCGTCGTGGTTAAAGTACCAGGGTCTTAAGTGAAGTGTGAGGCTGCGCGCAGGATCCTCAGGCTGCCTCGCGGGGGGGCGATCTCACCTGGGCAGGTGGGCGGGCGAGCAGGAGGGTGAGGCGCGCAGACCCGGAATGCGGCTACTGAAGGCCGCGGGCTGCTGACGCGACCCCGGGGCTTTAGGTCGTCTGCGCCCGACCGGGGACCAGGGCACCGCCGCAGAAGCACTTGGAGTTCAACTTTCCACCGGGAAATTCTTACAGTTTGCCCGACTTAGTTTCAGTTTCGTTTCTCTTCTCAGAAACTTCCCAAAGTAATCAGCCGGAAGGAGTGTCTGTTTGGTGGGGAGGAGCCACCCTTTACCCAGTTTTCATAAGAGTACTTTGATCAGGGCACTGAGGGACACAGAAAAGGAAAGTGAATTCTCTCTCCCACGGAATAAGGCTGCATTGCTCCAGCAATACTCCTTCTGTGAGCATTTTGTCTTCTTTGCAGGGGTCTGCTTCAAAAATCACTTCTTTCCCGCAGCCATCTTGCACCATCCCTTTGTCAGCTAAAATGTGGAGGGCCTGAAAGCCCAGACTGGGGACTTTCCTACTGAGAAGTTAAAAAAGAAACTTACCCCAACCCTGACGCCAAGAAGAACTAGTGGCCTGAGGTTAGGGAATGCAGGCAGGCTCTGGTGCTACCAGAGGGGGAGACTAGGGAGGAGTGGGAAGGGGGAAGAGGGAAGGGGGAAGTAGGGGGGGGCGGGAATTGCAGGGGACATGTGAAGTGATGAAGCTAAGAGGACCTCTTTCCAGAGTTATGTGATCTCAGATGAAATTTGGTTGGTGCATGGAAAACTGGCATCGTTTTAAACTGTTTAGGAGAAATACAAAGTCTCTGTATTTACAGCTCGCATACAGTATTTCCAACTGAACACTTTACAGCACATCTTTTACACAGGATGAACTGACCTCTGTGCCTTTTCCACAATAGACCTATTTCCTGTGGTTCCCCAAGAATGAACTTGTTCCTTGAGGAATCTGTATGTGAGTATGAAAAAGGGTAATAATAAACAGTAATTGGCTTTATGCACAATTTGTAGTATTTATTTGGCTTTGACCAGGCCTAGGGACAGGGGTAGAGGAATATTAACCACCAGTTCAGTTTAGGAGAAAGCCAAGACTAAAGGTTTCCTCTCTCCCAGCATGTAAGATCTCCATATCTTTTAATATATAACTTTCCTTTAATAAAACAACACAAAATCCCCAACAACTTATTTTTTATATAGTTGCCATTCTTTTCTTGGATTCAATACAGCAAGTTTTGGCTGAAGCAGCTAGGAACTTAATTAGCAACTAATGTACCAACTTGTAGTAAACATCAACATTTGTCTATGTCATAAGGGAAAAAAAGACACCCACACTGAAAAATGGCAGCTTCATTTCAGTACAAAAGTCACATAAATGTGAATCCTTTAGGTTCCTATTAGCTGAAGCAGTCTATACCCCTGGGTGACCTCGGGTGATAATACATATGTATCATAATGAGAACCTCATGATCCAGAATTATATGGAAGATATAAGGGTCATTTAGGTTATCAAGAAGATATATTTAGGAAAAGGAATCCATTAGCAAAGCACATTCAATGAAGTTTGGATGGACCTGGGAAAACTGGCATTGTTTTGAATGGTTTAAGAGAAATACAAAATCTCTGTATTTACTGCTGGTGCGCAACATTTCCAACTGAACACTTGATAGTATATTGTCTTATTTTATTTTCTAATTTTATTACAAGTAGTCATGCCTTTTTCTTCCCCAAGGGATTATAAACTTCTTGAAAAAAAGACGTGTTTATATAGTAACCAATACAATACTCTACAAGTAGTAGGCCATTTCTTTGCCTTCACTCCACAGCTGGTATAATGTTAAACACACAGTGAAAGTCAATTGCAAAATATTTTTTTATTATTAATTATTAAAGTGAAATGGAACTTTGGCCTGATTTACATTATTCTTTTTCTATTTCTTCATAAAGCATCACTGTATCTTTATTTAATTTTGGGAGCTGGCCTTTCACCTAGGTAGAAGATAATTGAATTTGTTGTTCCTATAGAAGTATTCAAATTGTTAATTTTAGTTAATGGATTTACAAAGACATCTTTTAGGTCTATTACAACCCCCTCAGCAGATTTCATTCGGTGTATTAAAGCAAAAATCAACAAACCAAACAACCTTTGTCCTCTGTTAGCTATCCTTCTCTCCTTTAGTTTTCAATTCTGGAAACAAAAAGGGATTACTGATTAAAAATGAGGAAATAATGTCATTTTCTTAACACCACAAAATTGCTGTCCTGATGAGAGTCAAAAGTAGAAATTTAAATATTTCATTCATTCAATGAGCCATTAAAAAATATTTGTTAAGTACCTATTATATGACCAATGCTATTATAGTTGTAGTTAATAAAATGGAACCAAAATTTCCTACTTTCATGGGAGAGGGAAGATGCAATGTGCCAGGATAAGATGAATATGGACTATGATAAGATTAGATGTAGATAATAATGCTTATATAGCTTCACTGGTGGATTTTACTCTAGACACTCTCCAGCCCTTACCATTAGCATCACATGAGACTCATCAATAACTTCATCTTTAGTATCTATGATTCACTTTGCTGGACAGAGTGAGTGCTGGGGACTGAGGATGGGTAAGAGTGCCTGAGGGAAAATAGAAAGGAACCAGTTTTATAGAAATCTTGGGAGGACACTGGAGGAAGGAGATTGAGAAAACAAAGACCAACCACAGTCTATCACAGTATATCCTTTTTCTTCATCTATAATTTTGCATCTTGACTACATTTATATTTGCATTTGTTTTAGTAAATAGTTCTTCTGTCAGGTTTCTTTTAATAACTGTCATTTTAATCTTCCTGCTTTTTCTAACTATAAGTTTCTGTTTCCTCTTTTTTGAATAAGCAATCTGCTAATCTATATCCTTTTCTTTTTCTAGACCAATCTTTTATTTTTAAAGCCTCCATCAATTTTAAAATTTTCCTTTTAGCATTTATTCTACAAGTAGTAATTCAAGAAGATACCATACAGCTTCTTGCTGTTATCCAATGTTTTTTCATTTGAGTTTTCCACTATGAAGAAGTGGTAAAAGTGATAGCTGTTACTTCTCTGACAAACCAAATCTATAATTCGATGGTAGTAATGCCTTTTCCAAAGAAATTGACAATGCATTTAGTTTAATGAGGAAATCCTTCTATCATCTTTATTCTGTTTCTGCCTTTAATTACCAAGTTGTATCAATAGGCAGTCCACTTTTTTGTTACTTAGATTCCCTTAACCTAACTGTATGGAGTTGTGGTTAAGCATGGAGACCATGAGCGCAGGTATACAGGATTCACGTATCAGCACTGCCTCTTAATTGATGTGTGATCTTCGTCCTTCACTTATGAAATGAGAATGATACCAGCACCATGTCATGAAGTTGTATGAAGGTGCACACTTAACCTCTTTTGGTTTATCATGCCCTTTAAGTGACTGCCAACATTCTTGCACTGATAACACTGGTCAACAAATTTTTACAAAAGTCATGTTACTGAAATAAAATTAGTCATTTCCTATCAATTTGTATGTGCTCAACACCAATATGACAGTCAAATTCTAATTTTGGCTCTAGGGTTTTTTTGGTAATCTGCAATAAATTGATGTTTACATCACAAAATGCATGCCAATAGTAATAGGCCTATGGTTAATACCTGTAAAAAATCAAGTCACAGACTACTTCTTAGGTTTCTTTGCTTGTCTTTTGCACAGCTGTTCAGGAGCATCTCTGGGGAGTGTCCAGCAGTAGTCAGCCAGCATTGTGGTGGACCATTTTCCCTGGTATCTTTGTTCCATTGATGCAATATCTTGATGAAAACATTCGCCATGTTCATCACTAGCCATACCACAGTTTTCAGGGAAGAAATCCAGATGGGAATGAAGGAAGTGGACTTTTAGAGACATATTGCAGCCAAGTTTCTTATACTGCATCAACATGTCTTCTACTAGTTCCTTGTAGTATTCTGCCCTAACATTCCCAAGAAAGTTTGTAGACACTAGGCGAAAAGCATTCCATGCTTGTTTCGCATCACCCTGTAGCAAGTTGTTGAACCGGTCATCTTTGAAGAGCTTTCGAATCGGAGGACCCACAAAAACTCTCTCTTTAATCTTTGCTTCACTGAATCGAGGAAATTTTTCATGCAGGTATCAGAAAGCTGTGAGGTCCGGTCCATGGCTTTCACGAAATTCTTCATAAACCTAGTTTGATGTGAAGGGGTGGTAGCAGGATTTTGTGAGCCTCGGCCAGAGCTGGGTGCTGGATATTCTTCTCTCCAGCTGCTACATTTTGTCTGTGAGTCCATTCCTTCCGCAAGTAGTGCAATGCACTTGCTCGTCTATCCCGCTCACATTAGAAACACATGCATTTTGTATATCCCTGCTGCAGTCCCATTAAAAGGGCAACTAGCTTCAAATCACCACAGACATGCCAGCTGTACTTATTATACTCAATGGAATTCAGTAGCTGCTTTAAGTTATCGTGTCTCTTTCATGTGGACAGCATTTGCTACTGGAATAGATGGAAGATGGTTTCCATTGTGCAAAAGCACAGTCTTAAGACTCAGTTTCAAAGAGTCTAGAAATAGTCTCCATTCTTGTGGGTCATGAGTTATTTTTAAGGCATTCATGAGGCCCTCAATATCAGAACAGAATACCAGAGTACTTTCCCTTCTGAAGAAAGGCTCCAACTGCTGGTGGCGCTTTTGATAGAAAGTAATTGTGACATCTTCTTCTAGAAGATTCCATTGTTGGAGTCTTGAGCCTAGCAATTCTGCCTTGTTCTTGCATCAGTCCAAATCATGAACCACGTCATTTAGTTCTTCCTGTGTTAGTGTGTGTGGGACTGCTGATGCACCACAGTGAAAATCTGGATCACTGCATGCTGATGGAACAGGAGAAGAACAGGTTGGCTCACCCTTGTCCTCATCAGATGAATCAAGGGAATATTCTGCTGGAGGTTCTGGAATAGGAAGTCCCTCACCATGTGGAACTGGTCTCAGTGCAGACGGAATGTTTGGGTAGACTATTCTTGACCTCTTTGGCTTTGTTATTCCACCTGAAAGAGGAGGAACCAAGCAGAAGTAACAGTCTTTTATGTGGTTGTTTGGCTCTCTCCACACCCTGGGTACTGCAAATGGCAATGATGGTCTTTTGCCATTGAACCACTGTGAAAGCTGTGTTGTCCATGTAGCACAGCATCTATGCAGAGCCCAAGCCTTGTCTTGGTCACCAACCTTGCATCCAAAGTCAAGATGATAAGCCTTCTTCACTTGAGAAGTGATACTTTTCCTCTGGTGGGCAAATGTTACTTCCCTACAAATAGAGCAGAAATTGTCCACGCTATTAACGTACTTTCGAGGCATTACTGTTCTGTATTGTGCCTAAATGGATAAAATAATAACAGTTCTATGGAACAGTAGCTTAAACTGTCTCTCACAAAGTCTGAAATATTTTCAGTGCTCAACCTTTCTGACAGGGCTCTATATAGTGCACTACTGACGTCAGCTTACTTTAGCAGCCGCCCGGCAGTAGTAAGTAGTATTGCACTGCAATAGAAAATGATGCAATCAACTCTGGATGATGTGTGCATGATGGTATTATGCAATGCAATGCAATATTACATCATTCTAGGCTGATTTAGGATGTTGTTGCAGTCCTACTGGATAAATTTACACGGTAAAACATATAAAATGAATTACATGAAACATATTCAAAACGAGAGCTAATAAAAAATTTTCAGGTTTACATTAATAAAAAATGTTCAGCACAGCAGGATACTACAGATTAGGGCCTTTTAAACTCAGTAACCATCTCAATGTTGACCAGTGTAATGAGTAAGAGGTGGTGCTACCTCTCAAAGAATACTTGCGATTTATGGAGGAAGTATATCAGTTATGTACATGAGTAATATGTGGTAAGTTTTCACAAGACTAAGTTTTTAGAGAGGATTAATTTTTGCAAGAAATAGAAACTAATGTTTATTGAAATGATACTGTTACAACTTTCGGTTTAAAAGCATAAGCAGATTCAAAATAGAAAAAGAAATGCTAACTAAGCTTATTAGATTATAATACTCATTTCTTAATTACCTAAGTTGTGAAGTTCTGGTTTTAAGTGTGTAGTGTAAAAGCTTTTATACATAACAAAGTGTTGGCAAAAGAAATAATTAGGTGTCAGTGGAACAATTTTCCAAACATCCATTTTTCCAAATGTTTCCTATATAGCTCAAATCCTTTCAAAAATAGTTACTTGCACATATATGCATGTTTTTGTAAAACAGCACCTTTATCTCAAGGCATACATTTACTGTGCTTTTGAAATTTTATTTTAAAATAATTGCTTAAGAGCAAACCAAGTCAAATGTAATTATAGTGCCCTTGTCTTATCCTTAAAAATCATAGAGTTGACATTTAACTGGCAGGCACTTTGGGGTCAGATGTCTCAGCCTATGACTGAAGGTGGATGTTCTGATTGCTTAATAGTCAGACTATATGAGTTAAATATTTTTTGTTTCACCTCTGCTCATAATAGACAAAGTCTTGAAGTAGGAGGAGAGCTATAGAATGAGTTATTGAAATCAAATGAGATTAACTGCATCAGTCTTTTGAATTGTTAAATCACAAAGGATTAAACTAAACTTTTAAAGAAATAATAAAGCGTTACCAATTACATAATATTTTATTTTTTAAAAATGCACTGAATTATATAAGTGGAATTTAACAATCTAATATTATCTTTATCTTATCCCTTACTATTTAATTTTTGTTTGTATTTTATGATGAGTATTATAGTTGTGCATATAGACATGTTCTAAATAAACACATATACTTTTATTGTAATCCGTGTTCAAATATTTTTACTGATAGGGATCAAGGAAAAGCACTTGGAGATTACAGTCTGAAAGCCTCCCAATGACTAGAGGTTGTGATGAATTTGAAGACCTGGATTAATAAGAATGGTGGAGGAATAGGTGTCGGTAAAAGGAGTGAGAACTTTGGGAAGAGATGTGTACTTTGGCAATGAGATCTTAGAAGTAGAACATTTGAAGTTACTAATATCATTATTTGTAATAACTATCAGTGTACTAAGTTAACACAAGGCACCAGAGTTTATTTCATATCTTATTGCTAAAAGGCTATCCATCATATTTCTTCTTGAACTAGTTATTTGAATGAAATTCATTTTTATTTAAAAAGAATTTATATTCATTGGAGACATTTGGGGAGGAAATCACATGATGTTGAAGAAATTACATATATATTTTGTAATCCCATCAGCAAGAGATAGACATTTTCAAATTTTAAGTGCATTTCCAGCCAACAGTTTATTTTGTAAATACATGTGTGTACAGGATACACACATTCAATATCTGTTTAAAGAGAGACTGCTAAAATAGTCTCAAGTGTGAGGAAGAGATCTCCATGGGGAAATTGTTTTGACATGCCAAGGGGAGAAAGAATCTGTGGCCAAGGTATCTGGACAGCAATGTCTAATATTGAATAATACATTCATTGCCATGTTGCATTTGTTGAACAGATTCTTCTTAGTCCCAGATCCTTTGTAACTATCTGGCACATGTAATAGGCTTGTGTTGTAGTGTTTTGTTAATAAAGGAAGAGTGGCAGTGGGGCCACGTGGTGAGCTGCAAAGAAAGAACGTACATCCATAGAAAATGAGACAGGAGATAGATGGAAAATTCTCTGCAAGGAAGAAGATGAAAGTATAAACCCTCAAACATCTTCAGGACAACGCCAGATGGGAGATGGGAAGAGTCATTCAGTAGCAGTCTTTAGCTGCCAGGTAAGAGTGCTTGATCATATGTGGTCCAGAAAGAGGGAACAGTTTTTCTCATATAACAAGAATGATCAGTGATTCATTAAGGTCAGAACTCTGGTATGTGTCTCATAATTTTCTGGGTTTTTCTTCCATGATTTCAGAATGGCTGCAACAGCTTAAACATCATTTCTTCCTCTAGCTTCAGTTAAAAACAGGTTGTAGAGAGATGGAATATAGAGCTGCTCTCATTTGCCTTTTCTCAACAATGAAGAAATGGAAAGTCCCTGGAGCCTTTCAACAGAAGTTCTCATATACTCATTGTCCACTTCATCTAAAATAGGCACACAGGCACGCAAATGCACACTATAATTAAGAATTCAGTGGAAAAAATGTAATTCTTTTAGTGGTTATCCAAAATTATTTTTTATTTAAGTGTAGAACTTATTTAGCACAGATGATTTCATTTTATCTCCCTCAACTGCAGTAAAAACCTTAAGCGTTATGGAAGATTTTTTTTTTATATATGGCAGAATGGTCTAAATAATTTTATTTCTACAGATTATGATGAAATTAATCATTTTAACAGATGAATACAAATGAGGCTGAAAGCATGGATTTTGAGTGATATCTGACTTCATACATTTTAGATATGTATCGCTTCTCGGGAATAGACAGTTTATGTGCACATAAATAAGCTGTGCATTGTTAACTAGGAGCTAAGAATAATATTAACAGGACCTCCCTGGTGGCACAAGGGGTTAAGTCTCAGCACTATCAAGCTATTGTCAACCACTGCGCATATGCCCCAGCTCTTGGATGCATAAATAAATAAATAAATAAATAAATAAATAAATAAATAAATAAATCTTTGGAAAAAATAATGTTAACGTTTATTATATGTGGGATGCCAAAATGAACAACAGAAAATAACCTTATTTTCCTCATAAAATGAATTCTGGAAGTTGACCCAGAATCTCAGGTGGGGCCTGTTCAGAACAGAAGTGCCTCTGGAGTCAGCTGACACAGGAGCTAGATCCACACCATTCTGAGAAAGGTGCTAAGTGGTAACTTTTCATTCCTTCTTTAGGCTCCTCTGTACTGCTACCTGCAGATGGTGTTGCCTCTGCTGCCACCTTGTGGGGTTTTTAACTATCAAATCCTTAGTATGCTGCAACTGCTTTGGCTGATATCAAGTAACATGTAACAATGTGAAATTACAGGTTTTTGGACAAAAAAGGAAAGTAACCCATATTTCCCAGTGGGCAGATAAGACCATGGTCATGATCTAATGTAAATTTTATATTTTATAAAAGCAGAAAACAATAGAAAGAGGAATAATTCATCCAATAGGTAACATCCCCACTTTGAAAGGAAGTGAGATTCAGAGTGGTTGTATTCTGCTGACCAATGTCACACAGCCAACAGGTGCACTGGCGTCAATGGTCAATCTCTAAAATATTTACTGCTCGATTTACTCAAGAGATAGCATAGATAATAATGACTAGGACCAACTGCTCTAAAATACAGATTTTATTATTCCATTTTAGTGAAGACAACAGATGAGAAAGTGACTGCTACTGAAAAATTAGTTTGCTATAGTTTCCAAAAGAAGGAATCATGCAGACCACACATGGTCACATGGAGGAAGCACCAGTAAGTCAGGAGACAGAAGGAGCAAGGGGGAGCAGGCTGGAGCCTCTCTTGGTGTTTCCATGGGAAAGGTAGGGAAGGGCAATGGAAGCAGGTTTAGAATTGGCAGCTTGAATAATTTTAGTAGGCTCTGGGGCAGAGAGGGCTCTGGGGTATATCTAGTTGTGATTTTAATGTCTGCCTCTGGGAAGAGTAATACACATGGAAATACTCAGAAAGATGAGATAGTTCAGGGCCTCCCTGGTGGTGCAAGGGGTTAATTCTCAGCTATGAAGCCAGCCGCTGCCACTGCAGCAGGCGTTCGATCCCCAACCAGGGAGCTAACCCACATGGCACAGCAGACCTCTCCTGTCTCACCCGCTGCTCCTCTCAGCAGTATATTTCAATAGATCCACCTTTTCTGCTCCCCACTCTGTCTCTGGTGAATCCTCTCACCACCCCACACCTCTGGCTTAAAACCAGTTCTTGTATGCACAAATCTTTAAAACCCCAGTTCTTGTACGCTTTAAAACAAACAAACAAACAAACATGAGATAGTTCAAAATAGGGGTTTTGGATTAACTAGTTTGCATATGAAGGGTGAGCTTCTCATTAGTCATTTGCTATGTGTCAGAATTAGCAAATCCTCGAGGGACATTCTTCCACCATCAGCAAGTGTCCAGATGTCAGAGCATCAAGAATACAGAAGATACAGTGAACATACCAGTTTCCATATCCTTTTGAAATTATGTGTGTATGAATGAATGGACTCAGTAGGGTTAATATTAGTATATGTGCTGCCGAAGCAAACACAAAATCAGTAGTGTTAATAAACCGAAAGTGTCCCTACTTGGATGTGGTATTAATTTATTATCTACATGATGTAGTTAGCTTATTGATCACTTTCTACATGAATGTTTCCCAAATATTAATCTGGAGGTGATATCAAGATTATTCTATATAGTCTGGTTTTTTTCATTATTGGAAAACTATAATAAGGTAATAAGATTGAAGATGCATATTTTTAATACTGTAAGGTTGAGATCATAATCACTGAATTTTTCAAATTTATACTGATAACCTGTATTTTAGGCACATGCTTTTCCAATGGAAATGTGTTGTCTCCTTCTAAACAATTTTTACTTTACATACAGATTTATTTAAAATAATGTACAGAAGGATGTCTTACACAGGATTTTTAGTTTAAATTAGTATTTGATCTTTATTACCTGTGTACCTAGATATTTGCTATCTGTATTCCCACCCACCCCTTTTCAGTACCTTTTCTCCTTTTAATTATGTGTCACTCACTACCATCTCAACAATTTATGAGCAGATTGTTGCCTAAAGATTCTGTTGCTAGGTTACTTTCCTCCCCTCATTTCTCCCCTCCCTGCCTCCTAGACTGGTTGACATATGCCTTTTGTAATGGGGTAACACAAGTCTCTTCTGGAACCTGCAGGTGGAATAAAAGCTGAGGTTCCCCCTCATTCTCTCTCAATCTAGTTGCTCAACCAGTTATTTGAATTTAACTTAAGACAGATTCACCATTTAATATATTCTATAAATATTTACTTTATGCACTGTTTCTGGGTTTTTGCCTTAGCTTGCTGAAAAATTACATGGGTTGAGTCTCTAAGAATTGTTAAATATTAACATGATTGTAAGTGTAAGTTGTGGAATTTCTTTTTCTTGACTGTTTGATATTTTCCACTTGCCTCTGAAGATTACCACCACCCCCCACAACCTCACTTCACCTTTTCCCACCATGCTCTATATTGCACTGTGCCCAGGGAGGTTAAACGTTACAGACAACCTACATGAACTCCCTTTCCCTTGATGTTTGCTTGGGATCAGCCAGTGGAAGAACTGGCAGGAAATCAGAGGCAAGGAAGACTGAGGCTGTAGTATTTGTTCCTTCTGCTCCCTTCCGTCCAGTTCACCATGTGCCCTCCTCCTGAATGCCATATGTGGGTGGCCCTCTCCATGCTTCTGCTCTCTGTGGGTTTCAATAACTGCTTCCTTGCCTTGCTCCATCCGTCTAAGGATGGAACCTCACTGTTGCTTGAATTGAGATGCTCTATCATTTCTAATAGATGCCTCTCAACTATGCCAACACCTTTGTAAATACTGACTTTAGGGCCTCCCTAGTGGTGTGAGGGGTTCAGTCTCAGCACTATGAAGCTATCAGCAGCCATTGCATCATGAGTTTGATCCCCAGCCAGGGAGCTAACCCCACACGGTGCAGCAGACCTCTCCTGTCTCGCCCGCTGCTCTCCTCAGCAGTGCGTTTCAGTAGATCCACCTGTTCTGCTCCCCACTCTGTCTCTGATGAATCCCCCCCACTCACACCTCTGGCCTATATCACAGCTCTTTTATGCATAAATAAATAAATCTTTTTAAAAAATGCTGACTTTATTTCTTCCCTCCATCACTGTTTGCGTGTGTCATCTACCTTTTTGGGGGGGAAGAGGGGAAGTAAGAGGAATTGAATTTCATGGCTAGAGTTCAGAAAACAAAGCAAGTGTGTAGGTGAGTTGAGTAAATGGATCTGGGAAGGGCGCACTCCCTCGGGAGGTTGCTCTCGGCACCATTGTGCCCAAAGGCCTCATCTGTGTTGGTGTGGATCATGATTCCTCTCCTTGGAGGCCTGACATATTTTTTTTCCTTCAATTTCTAATTTAGGATGACTCCAGCAATTAAATGCTTTATCGCTTAACTCATTCTTAGATTTTAAGCAACTTAAAGAGTTCTAAGTATGGGATTCATTCAAAACTACAGGAGCTCTGTGGGTTGTCATTTTCCAAGCACAAAAATTAATCAGGTCATGTTTTGTTTTAAAAATATTTTGTAACTGTTTTGATCTGTGTCTACATCTACAATGCAACGTATTACTATCTCTGTTTCCTCTTAAATTGTAATTGGTGCTACTTATTTCACAAGATTGCTGTGAAGATCAAATGTGATAATCTGCAAAATAGCTGTGAAAAGCATTTTGTACTATATAAATAAATTGATTGCAATTTCTTCATTCTTATTTCAATGTCATATTCTTTCCTATGGTTTGACATTGATAGGGGAAGAGGGCAATCTTATCTTCACACATACACAGAAAACCTGAAGATTAGTGTAGAAATGAGTGATTCCAGCTTTTAACCAGTCCATAATCTATATAAGTACAGGCCACCTTTATGTTTTTGACTAAAGTACATGTTTTTGGTAACAGGATTACTCTAACTTGGCTCACATTGTACATAAGGAAGTTACTAAGCAAAAGGGTAAGCACCAGCAAAAATGTATTCAATCAATGCCATTTCATTTATATCTTTGTGGAAAGTCAATTTTGTGAGTGTATCATCCCATGTTAGGGAATGTAAGTGATATTCTCAAGTGTGAAGCCTGGATTTAAAGTTGAAGATAAGTATTTTTCCAATATTTTAGAGTAACAGACTATTGAGCTATTGATAATAGTGTTGCTGCTTTTATTGAACATTAGTTGTGGATACATATTGTTTTTTTATATAGATATAGCATTTCTCAAGAAATTTGCATTGAGACCAGATTTCTTTCTTTTTTTTTAAAGATTTATTTTTATTTATTTATGCATACAAGAATGCATACAAGACCTCTGGTCTAGGCCAGAAGTGTGGGAGGTGAGAGGATTCACCAGAGACAGAGTGGGGAGTAGAACAAGCAGATTGACTGAAATATACTGCTGAGAGGAGCAGTGGGTAAGGCAGGAGAGGTCTGCTGCACCATGTGGGTTAACATCCTGACTGGGGATTGAACTAGTCCTGCTGTGGTTGTCACTGTGACTTAACCCCTGCACCACCAGGGACGGCCTAAGAGACCAGATTTCTTAACAGGACTTAAACAATCCAGGATGAAGATGTTATATTGGGAAGCCATACCATTCAGCACCATTCTGAAGAGCCCTGTTGACACTTCATATGTGTATTACTGTTATTAAATTGCAGAGTTTGTGCTTCTGCCAGAAGAGTACTTAATATCACCAGAATTAAAAACAGAAAACTGTTGTTGAAAACCTAACTGAAGGGGCCTCCCGGGCGGCGCAGCGGTTGAGTGCTGCGCTGTGGAGCTGTCGGCAGCGGCGACGCGAGTTCGACACCCGACCAGGGAGAGTCCCACATGGGGCGGCAGACCTCTCCTGCCTTGCCCGCTGCTCCCCTCGGCGGTGTATTTCGGGTCTGCCTGTTCTGCTACCCGCTTTGTCTCTGGTGAGCCCTCTCGCCGCCCCACACCTCTGGCCTGTGCCCCAGCTTGTATGTATAAAGAAAAAAAAAAAAGAAAACCTAGCTGAAGAAAGGTCAATTTGTCAAGTGGCTGGTCTCAGTAATAAGTGGTAAAAAATATTTACTTTTATCTTACTTGGGAAGCTCACTATTTCTCTTTCTCCTCATAGGTGGGTAGTAACCCTTAGGAGGTTGCTGAAACAAACTGTGCAACTTACAATAAAATTATTACTGGTTGGGTTCATTTTATACTGTCATATTTTTATGCCTTTTGCAAATAACACATGGATAGTCCTCACTATTCCATATTAAAAACACAATAATAATTTCTCAAGGGAGTATAATTATTGCATGGATAGCAATTAAACCCATGGCATAAAGTATGTGTAAAAACACTTCAGGATGAAGTAAGTAAATAAAAAGGTGGATCCAAGGTGACAAAATAACAGTGGTAAGTATGACTATCATTCCCTTTTCTTTATCTTTCAGATTTTGAGTGTGGTGCACTGAACTGTGTCCAGCTAAAGTTCATTTGTTGAATTCCTACCCTCTAGGGTGTTGATATTTGCAGGGATTGGGGGTGACTGGATGATAATTAGGTTTAGATAAGATTATGGATGTATGATTCTGGTGATGGGATTAGTGCCCTTATAAGAAGAGGTGCCAGAGAAACTGCTTTTTCTCTCTCTACTCCTTGACTACCTCAATGTTTGGACAGTGTGAGAAGGGGTACACACACAACCCAAGGATAGAGTTCTCGCCAGACTCTGACTCTGCTGGCACTTTGATCTTAGACTTTCCCTTTGTAGAAATTCAAGAAATAAATTCCTATTGAAGCAATCCAACCTATGGTATTTTGTTATGGCAGCAGAGAAGTCTGAGACATGGTGTGTGTAGCTTCTCAAACTACATGAATTTAAAGGTTTCCAGAATCATTTTGTATTTATAATAAGCTGAATCTTTAATCCAGTGACTCATAAAGTTGTTTCTATTATTCATTAATTTGTCTGGACAGTGATGTAAAAGAGGCACTAATTTTGGGGATACTCTTGCTTCATTACTAGCTCTAGCAGCTGGTTTTTATTTTAGGGCCAGATTGGAGGAACAGCTCTCACTGCCCACTTGTTCTTCACTGGTTCTCAATAGTTGCTTGTGGAGCAACAGCATCTTGTGAAGAATAACAAGATGTTCTAAGATATAGATGATGGACGAAAGAATAGAAAACCTAAAGGAGCCATCACAAGCCTAAAACCTGACTCTCACAAGAAGGTGGGGGTAGAAGGGATTATTATAAGAACTAAGATCCTTAGGA
Source organism: Scalopus aquaticus (assembly GCA_004024925.1). Lineage (NCBI taxonomy): Eukaryota > Metazoa > Chordata > Mammalia > Eulipotyphla > Talpidae > Scalopus > Scalopus aquaticus. The sequence continues at coordinate 128,694 of PVIJ01001289.1, read as the reverse complement.
CCAATGCCTAAATCATGAGGCATAAGACCTAGGCAGGTATCAGATGCTGCAGGGAGTATCAGGGGCACAGACCTGAAGGTGAAGATATGGAGATTAAGGGTCATTGTAGGACCTCTAGATCCTTTCAAATTCTATATAAACAACAATAAACAAAACACTCCTGGAAGGAATGAGTCCCTACCAAGAGAAGAAGACTATCTCACTGCAATCTCTGCAATGACATGGGGCAGCTGTCCTTCTGCCCACCTGCGCCTAATCAGGTGTCCTTTCCACCAACTCTGTCCCTCTGCAGGGCAGTGGCCTTCCTCCCTGTCCATGACCTGTACTAGGCCGTTCTTCTCTTCACTGACCTCTCTCAGCAGAGGCAGCTCTCCTCAGGGCTGCCTGCCTGCCTGCAACCATGCAGGCCTCTCTCTTAGCAAAACTGACCCTTTCTGGCAGCTCTTTCACCCTGCTTGTCTATGCAAGTGTCCTTTATTCTTCTGTCCCTTTCCTTCGCTCTTTAAATATAACTAATGTCTCTTTGTTGTGGAGAAACGTGCCTGAGAAACTCACCATGTGCCGCTGAATGGGAAGCTCTGGTGAAACCTTTCCCAGAGTGAACCCAAGGACCCTGCTCTCCATCAACTACAAAGATCGACATCACAGATGCTGAGTTGTTAGTAGATACACTCACTATGCTGTTCACTCCAGTCAGCTTCTTAGATCGACAACCTACCTGACATAGTCACGTAATCTCATAGGCATCTCAAATCTGCTATGTCCAATATTGATTCTCAGTTTAGCCATCACAAGCAACTCCTACAGTCTCCACCATTGGCAGAGATGAGTAAAGCCAGACTTACCACTTCAAGGTGGTAAAGTTGATTTTCACTGATAATACATTATTACAATAGGGAAAAGAGTCCAATGTGACCCTAACTCAATGTTGATTTGCACAGAGGTGACTGGGAATTATAAAGGGAGAATGGAAGAATAGAGAGGAAGTAACTGGGGATTCTAGAGCATTTGGGACGTGAAAAATTACAAAAAAAAAAAAAAAAAGCAGAAAAGGGGTGGGTAGTCCATATGAATCCTCTCTGGGTTTCTTAACTGTTAACATGTCATTAAAGTGCAAACACAAAACTCAGTGAATACTGCTGGCTCTGGGTTTCTTAACTGTTTACATGTCATTAAAGTGCAAACACAAAACTCAGTGAATACTGCTGGCTCTGTTGTTCTCTTCAAAGAAAACACCTCCCCAGCTCCAGATAAGACCCAGTTTCTGAGTACATGGCTTAACCACTTTGCTCTGCTTCTGTAACATAGCTTCCTTGCCTTTTATGGAATTAGTAGCTATACTGTGAGAACACAAAGGGGGGCAGGTATAAAACCCCTACTGACCCCTGCTTCGGGGCTACACTTCTGCAGATGGGGCTTCAAGCAGTCCACTGGTATGACCCTCAGGCTGAGTATTAATAGGGGCCTTTGTCTGACTTGCTCCTCTGCCTCATGATTATTGGGGCACACTATAATAGCTCTACCTTAAAGACATAAAATAATCTCACTATCTCTCATCATTTCAACTACTACATTCTAGGAAGTTATTGTCCTTTCTAAATTACCAGCAGATTGCTAGCAGATCAGTTTGCTTCTACACAAACTGCCTTTAGTTTATTGTCAGCAAAACTAAAGAGTGTTCCTTTTAAATTAAGTCATACCAAGTTCCTATATTCCCCAAACCCTTCAGGGGCTCCTTATCTCAGTAAGAATATAAAGGAAAGTCCTTACAATGGCCAGTAAAGGCTCTGAGTGACTTGCCGCAATCTTCTGCTCTGTAATCACTCCTGAAGTTTTCCTTCTGGCTCAGTCCACTGCATACTCACAGTCCCTGGCCTTCCTGTTGTTCTTTAAACAGCTCAGCAGGCTTTATGCCTACAGACCAAAGCTGTAGTTCTGCCTGGAAAACTCACTTTCCTACAGATAACTATTTGTCTAACTTGTTCATGTCCTTTTAGTCTAAAATTCTCCTTCTTAATGGGAGAAGGCTACCTTAAGATCTCATTTTGTACTGCAACCTACTCTGTCACCCACTTATATCTATCCTTGCTTTTGTTTTACTGTTTTCCATAGCATTTATCATCTTCTAATGTACCATATTCTTTATATGTTCATTATCCTTGCTTTACATTGTCTGTTCTTCCTGCTAGAATATAAACTCTAAGAGGGCAGGAGCCTCCTTCTGACCCATTGATATTTTTTAAAAATAGTTTTACATTACAGATGTTCAATAAATATTTGCTGAATAAATAAATTAGTCTATTTAAGTGAACTTTCTTAGTGATATAACTCCATTTTTTAATTAACTGGTATTGTTACAGGGCAGAGAGAGGGGCACCCCAGAACCCCCAAACCTGCCCACTTGAAATAGGTTCTGCCATCCGCGGTATCAATACGAAACATACAAGACCTTTTGTAGAAACAAACTTTAATACAATACAAAAGAGACAAAGAAGACAAACAATATAGTATCTAAGTCAAGCACCCAATGTTATCCAACTCCTCCTGGGTGAAAGTCCACCCAAATAGGATCGGCCCAAAGCAAGGCCAAAAAGCCTGACACAAGTCTAAAACACCTTTTGGCAGGGACCCATAGAAAAGGGTCAGAAACAGCCAGACAATTCTGGGAGGAACCACAACACCTTTCAGCAGGGACCCATACAAAAGGGTCAGAAACAGCCAGACAATTCTTAGAGTTAAAGAGCAAAATCAAAAACAAGATCAACATTGCCATAGTCAACCTCCCCACGAGTCTCTCACCCATATGTGTCTCAATCAGTTCAGGCCAGTTCAGCTTCTTTATATGTCTCTCTGCTCCTTGTGTCTCTTTTGGCTCTCCATCCTGCTTCCTTCTTTCTTTTATCTGTTCTGTCTCTCTTCTCCAGCTTTTTATCTCCTGCTCATTTCTACCCTCCCTTGGGTGGTGCAGGGAAACCTGAAACACCCTTTTTCCTAGGGACCACCCTGTTACAGTATGTATTATTAAATTATTTAGCATATAAATATTTCTATGTGAGAGGCAGGCTGTGGCTCTGGAACTGACATTTGCTTAAGAGCAGTAAAATTTTTACTCTTGTCTCGATGTCCCTGTGTCTGTCCCTTCCCACCCCATTCCATTCATAAAAAGGGAAAAAGGAATGAGTTGGCAATAGATAAGAAAGAGAAACATATTTCAGCGTTTATACGGTGCTGGAAAATGTCTGGTTAATTGAATGTCTAAATTTATTATAAGATCATAGGCCACAAAGACTTGGGAGAACTATTAGAGGAAAGGATACTCATGAATGATTTGTGGTTTCTAGAAAGCATGTTTCTTGTGTAACAGAACTAATTAGATGAGTTAGTCTTAATTAAAACAATACATTTTCTTGTCTATTTTTCTAGCTATTGGTAAAAGTTTTTCTACTTTTTAAACCCTTCTCTCTCATATAGTGAATAAATATATATATATATATGTATATAATTTTGAAATACTGTGATGGGGGTGAGGAAGGAAGAGAAACACACTGTTTAAGACAATACATTTTGCAGCCAAACTGCTTGGGTTCTAATTTCAGCTTTGCTACCACGAAACTATAGTCAAATAATATAGAAATCTCCACCTTACTTCCCACATTGCAAAATGAAGATAATCATGGTATATATAGATGGTATTGTTTTGAGTAATAATATATCATAACATACAATATCTGTTACAAAGAACTCACTCTATAAACAACTATTTTTATAGAATGGAGTATATTCTACAAAATTAAAATTTTTTATACATTTCACTTTAAAAATGATAGTTATATAATTCTGACTTAGTTTAAGTAAAAATAAATGGCAAGTTGGTAGAATGAGTCCTCTTCCACCCCCCTTCACACTCCCTACCCAGTCCTGTTTGAATAGGTGGATTGAATTGTAGCAGGGTGGTCCCCAGGAAGAGGGGAGGTTCCAAGTTCTCTGCCCCACCCAAGGGAGGGTGTGCTAAGCAGAAGAGATAAGAAGCTGGAGAAGAAGAGAAGTGAGAGAGAGGAGACTGGAGAAGGACAGAAGCAGGATGGCAAGCCAGAAGAGGCACAGGGAGCAAAGAGACATGTAAAGAAACTGCACTGGGCCTCCCTGGTGGCACAGTGGTTGAGCGCTGCCCTGTGGAGTTGTCGGCAGCACCAGATGCGAGTTCGACGCCCAGCCTGGGAGAGTCCCACATGGTGCGGCAGACCTCTCCTGCCTCGCCCGCTGCTCCCCTCAGCAGTGTATTTCTGATCTGCTTGTTCTGCTCCCCACTCTGTCTCTGGTGAACCCTCTTGCCGCCCCACACCTGTGCCCTAGCTTGTATGTGTAAATAAATTAAAAAAAAAAAAAGAAAGAAACTGCACTGGCCTGGACTGATTGAAATGGATGTGGGTGAGAGACACGTGGGGAGCTTAACAATGGTCATGTTGATCTTGATTTTGATTTTGTTCTTTTCCCCCTAGACTTGTCTGGCTGTTTCTGACCATTTTCTATGGGTCCCTGACAAAAAGTGTTTTAGACTTGTGGCAGGCTTTCGGGCCTTGCTTTGGGCCAATCCCATTTGGGTGGACTTTTACCCAGGAGGAGTTGGATAACATTGGGTGCTTGACTTAGATACTATATTCTTTGTCTCTTCTGTATTGTACACTGATTGTATTAAAGTTTGTTTCCACTTAAGGTCTTATATGTTTTGTATTGATGCGGCGAATGGCAGAACCTATTTAGAGCGGGCAGTTTTGAGGGTTCTGGGGTGCTTCTCCCCCTGCCCTGTAACAGATTCATGGACTGGAGAGTGCTTTCCAAACAGTTTGGTCCAGGACCTCCTTGGTGGCACAGGGGTTAAAGTGTCAATGCTATATAGCTATCCCCAGCCAGGGAGCTAACCCCATGGCACAGCAGACCTCTCCTGTCTCACCCACTGCTCCCCTCAGCAGTGTATTTCAGTAGCTCTGCCTGTTCTGCTCCCCACTGTGTCTCTGGTGAATCCTCTCACCCTCTTTGCACCTCTGGACTATACCTCAGCTCTTATATGCATAAATAAATAAAAATAAATATATCTCAGGCAATTTGGTACACCACACTGGCCATGAGGCACCATAATAGACAAAAAGCTTTAGATGCTGGCTAATGTTTATCACACAATTTACTTATCTCACAGTTTCCTTGAGGGAGAAGGCCTAGAGCCCCCATACACGGTTGGAATGTAAGCCACACCCAAAACAAGCTATGTTTCTCCTGCCTACCTCATGGATCTATCTTTCAACTATCTCCTCCTAACTCCCTTTGAAAGGCTAAGCTAATTTCTCCTTTCTAGTATTGGTTCTATTATGAATGAGTTCTCCCTAATAAAACTGCCTAGTTCAACTACACATAGCACTCTGCTGAAGTTTGCCCTCCCTAGAGCACAAAGGTTCCACTCTTTTGCATTGGGGCCTGTGACATTACCAAGAACAGTGAAGGATCTAATACTTTTTCCTACTGGTAAACTAACAAATAGCCTTCATGGTAGTTGAGAAAAGGCATGATATTCCTTTGTCAAAGGCAAAAGATTTTATTACACACAACACAACTGGCAGCAGGAGCTTCAGGTTCTCATAGATTCTTCTTGCTCCCAAGTCCCACAGGACCAAACATACATAAGCACTAGGTGTCAGAACAGAGGAACTTCCAATTTTAGCCAACTCTTTCTAGCAAATTCAACCAAACTTTGCCTTGGAGCCTCCCTGGTGGCACAGCAGTTGAGCGCTGCGCTGTGGAACTGTTGGCGGTGGTGACATGAGTTCGACACCCAGCCAGGGAGATTCCCACATGGCACAGCAGACCTCTCCTGCCTCGCCTGCTGCTCCCCTCAGCAGTGTATTTCCGTTGATCTGCCTGTGCTGCTCCCCGCTCTGTCTCTAGTGAACCCTCTCGCCCCCCCACGCCTCTGGCCTGTACCCCGGCTTGTATGCATAAATAAATAAATCTTAAAAAAAAACAAACAAAACCTTTGCCTTGGAGGAAGAGACCATTTTTGTTATCCGACAATAGATCTTCTCTATGTCCTTGAAAGAAATACTGTCCCAATCTTTGAAACTATAGGTGTAGAAATGTAAGAGATGCTTGGAGACTTGATTCCCAACAGACCAGGAGTGACATCACCAGTAAGGCTCTTAGGATAAAAATAAGATGTACAAAAATTCTGACCAGAGATTTATACTATGTAAGTGTAAAACACTATCTTTTCTGAGCATTTCTTTGACTATATAATCAGTTAGAATGAATCTTTACAACAATTTCTTTTGCTTTTACCACTTGATGCTTTAATGAGTCATATATTCTTTATTCTTATCAAGTAGGTTTAACAACCCCCCTTCTTTTATATATGCCTAAAATTTAAACTTATTGGCTAATGTACTACTTGTTGTCTTAGAGGAAGTAATGTGCACTTTCTCAAGACTGGCTGGTATCTTAGCAATCTTCCTTTCTGCCTTTTCCTGATAAAATCATGTTTCACAAAGTTCAACATGTTCCTCCTCTGTTATGTAGCTGAGCAATAGTTACTCAGCTTTGTGAAGTTACTTTCCTCTGCTACTACACAGCTAACACTTTTTTACCACAACTAGTTCTGTCCTGTCTTAGTCATCAGAGATACGTGAAAATAATGTCATACTGGTCTTTTTGTGTTTAAGCTAAAGTTACAGCTGTCCTGTTTTTTCAAAGTCAAGAGTCACAAAATTCACTTGAGTTCTAGAGAAAAGAACTGCCGATTACTGCTACTTCATACATCAAAATAATTGATTTAACATTTCACAAAGTAATAAAAATCAAGCTGTTTCTTTAGGTGGATATAATTAGGAGGCACATTTTAGGAGTTTGCCTAAAGGCTGATTCATTTGTACCTTTTATACCCCGTATAGTATCAACATAGAGTGAACAAAATTTTAGTATAATTGCATATCTCGTGCAATATTTGTGCAATTTGAGACGGAATTATATATAAAAATATTTATGTTAATTTGAAAATGAAATTAACTGGACATCCTGTACTTTTAATTGCTTACCCTGGCGACTCTAGTTATCATTGATAAAAACAAACTATAAATAACCTTTGTAAAATTTGGTCTCAAATGAATTTGTAGTGTAGAAGCACTTCCCTTTGGACAGAAATAAAAGTTTTGAAGGGTGACATCAACGGGTCACAAAATAAAAATGTAAAACTGCAAGTTTTGAAATTCACGTGTGTGTGTGTGTGTGTGTGTGTGTGTGTGTGTGTGTGTGTGTATTTGCAAGTGCTGTTAAAAAAAAAGCCTTGAACTGGCAAGTTTGCGATTACAAAGGAGAACAGAAACCTTGGTTAGGAGAGCTTTTCCATGGACTGGAAGTTACCAAAACAAAAAGGTGAGGCAAGAGCGCGAGACCTCAGAGAGCCAATAGAAGTCAGCAGGAAAGGGCTGAGCGCGTGAAACCAATCAGAGACGAGATCTGTGGGACTAGACCCCGGGAAGGGTAGGGCTTTGAGGGGTGTGGGTGCCGACGAAAGGGACTTACCCAATCGGGACCAAGCAAGGCGGAGCTGGACTCCGGAGGGGACGTTTTCAAGGAAGTGATCAGCGCGGTAAGCGCGTCTTTCAGTCTCACCTGCATCTGCACCTTCACCCTCGCCTTTCTCCTACCTGGGCGGACGTTGGCCCTCTGGGTGACGCGCTCTCTGGGTAGAAGCGTGGTATCGTCTTGTCATGGCCTACTCGGGATATGGAGGAGGGGTGAGTCCTGGCTGCTTGCTCTTGGCCTCCGCCTTCGCTGGGTGTGGCGCCTTTGCGGGCGGTGCAGACTTGTAGGGTCCACACTCTGCCCTGACTGGTTCACTTGGCGCTAGTACTTGGGGGCGCCCCATCCCCGCAGCTGCTAATGCTGGGGCGGTGGCGATGCCGCGATCGATGTTCTGGCCCTTGAGCCCCGGTAGGCCAGTCTTTATGGAGCCGGGGATATGATGTGTTAAAAAAAAAAAAAAATCCTGAAATGAAGGTACAAAACACCCTTTTATCCAGTAATCCTTTGTGCTCCGCCACGCGGCCCTACCCCTCCCCGCACTCTTTTCAGTTTTGCTAGACATCCTCTTTATTTTTTTTAGCCGCTTCTGGTTTTGTTTTTTAAGTTGCATATGAATGAAGTAAGGTACACTAGATGTCTCGCAATCCTTACTTTTCTACTAAGGGCCGTCAGTTCTAGTCTTTTGGGGGGTAATGGGGAAGGTTGCTCTTTCTACGGAACTGTCCTGAATCACCTTTGTGAGCTGGAAGTTATCTGTAGTTTCCAGGTGGCTAGCTTTTTCTTTTGAGAAAGGAGCACAGACCTTAAGTATTTATGTCAGTGATCTCTAAAGTGAGCTGAAGACATTTTGTGTTCACAAAACGGGCTTGCTGGATGATCCATTAGGGTGTATAAAATGTATTTTCTACTTGTTTACACCTAGCAGGAGAAACTGAACATTACTACTATTTAATATTAGAACTAACATTGACATATGGCAGTGATTTTCAGAGGAATTACTCTTATCCCTGTGAGTACATAGAAAATAAACTATTTTTTAAAGGATGAATTTCCTTAAAAGTAAGATAATCCTTACTAAAACTGATTTGTAAATCAGCCCGAGTCCCCCTTGGGGTCTTCCACTTTACAATGTTTATCGCACATCAGGCCTTAAAATTAAAGACTCTTTCAAAGATCAGTCAAAGTAGCATAAACCCGTGGAACTTTATAAAGTTTCTCATACTTTCAACATATTTCCGTCAGGGTGAAGCTTGCTGTTGAAACGAGGTATCTTTCTTCATTGTTATGTTCTGAAATCAAATAAATGGGGTGGTGAGAGTGAGACATTTTTATTCAAATCATTTGCTACTTTCTTATCCACATTTTTATCAGTGTTTGTATTTGATGAGGAATTCCACAAATGCAGGTAAACATCTGTGTTTCAAACATTTATATGCTTTATTTAAACACTGCAGCTTTTTTCAGCTTTTCTGATGTTCATCATTAGGAGCTGGGAAGTACTTTCGAACAGTTGGAGCCATGTAGATTAATTTTACTGATTCCTTTAAATGTAATGGAAATATTTCCTTGAAGTATATTGATGAGGTAGTTAAAATTTGTTTATAAATCCTGTGAATTATAGTCAACTCACATCTTAGTAGTGTTTCCTTTAGTCTTTTAACAAAATATAAAATATTAACTGCTAGACCTGTTTGGTTCTGTAGCATACTTTTACCTAATTAAATGCATGTTTCATCTCATGAAGATATACACTTCTAATACATTTTTACTCTTGTTTAATAAACATTTACCAAAATTGTAATACTTTCTTATTATGTATGAACAAAAATTATAACTCAACCTAAAGGAATTTTATTTTTACTCCATTGCTTATTATGGTCACAGGAAAAAATAAATTCTAAATTTCAATTTATATATATATATATATATATATATACACACACTTTTATTTTAGGTGAGTATAATAGGGTATATTACTACTGAAACATAATAATACACTTTAAGTATAAAAATTTATACAAATGAGCTATTGATGGGAGAAACAGAATAAAAAATGAGTTCCAAGAGTAAAAGGACGTAAAAAGTAAAAAGTAAAACATTTCTAAATGTTTCAGAAGAGTTTTTTTTTTTTTAATTTCTTTTTAAAAATGGAGGGGAACAGCTATCAGATCACTATAGTGTATAAATAACAATAGATACTTTCCAAAGAGTGACATGAAATTTTATTGGTAAATATTGAGATTTGTGGTATGTTGGCCATTGCTTTCTTTTATACTATTCAAATTTAGAAATTTTATGTCAACATAAAATGTGGAGTAAAGTATGTAAGTTGGGCCTCCTGGGTAGCCTAGGGGTTAAGACTTAGCACAATGATTGCTATGGCCTGAGTTCAATCCCCTGACAGGGAGCTAACCCATATGGCACAGCAGACCTCACCTGTCTCGTCCACTGCTCCCCTCAGCAGTGTATTTCAGTCAGTCAGCCTGTTCTTCTCCCCACTCTTTCTCTGGTGAATCCTCTCATTCCTCAAACTTCTAGCTTACACCCCAGTTCTTCTACACATAAATAAATAAATAAATCTTAAAAAAAATAAAGTATATAAGTTTTCAAAATTCTTTTAGGGATAGGTGAGCAAAATATTTGGAGACCATTGACATAAGGTACAGGTGGTATCTTTAAAGATAAAATGGAGTTTTATACATTGGTCTCTCACTTTTTGCTTTCAACCTGTTGTGTGACTTATTCCAGTTTACATGTATAGTGTTACATATTCTATGGTCCAGTTTTAACTAAAATAACCCTCACAAAATGTCCAATTAGTTTGAAAATTTCTGGGAAGAAACTAGGGATCAAAGATAATACTAAAGATTCAAAAATGTGCAAAATAACATGAAAATAACATCACTGACATTTAAGTCCCAAATTTCTTTTAGTCACATTACTAGGTAATAACAATGGTGATCTAATTAGTGATCAGTTTTACTGATTTGATACTATCAAGAAAGCACCTGGAAATTTGAATTTATACAAGTTAATTTATACAAGTTATTTTTAGGGATTCACCTTATTGTTCAGGGACCCCAGTTCTCTTCCACATCGTTCCTTCCACGTGGGTTTTGTACTGCAGGCTGGCCATGTTGCGGGGGGGGGGGGGCGTGGGGGGGAGAGCTAGAGAGGAGAGCTGCCAGTCCTCTTAAAGTCTTAAACCAAGAAAGAACTTGGTGAAATTTCTATCATTTTCTACCAGATAAAGCTGAAATAGTCCCTGCCCATTTCAAGGGAGTAGAGAAATTCAGTAGTCTTTGCCTTTGTATGGGAGAAGTGGTAAAGAATTTGCAACCATCTTTAATCTGATCAGACTCAAATTCTTGGATTTTTGAAAAGCTGCAAGTCAGGAAGAAAAGGTAGATGGAAGGTTCTTCCTGAGGGCAGATTCTTGATAAAATACCACTGGTCTGACTTTAGTTAAAAAACAAGTGTGTTGTCATCCCCCAAAGTGAAGGAAGTGAAGGACAAGATAAACAGGATTACATCACAATAAAAAGCTTCTGTACAGCAAAAGAGACATTAACCAAAACTAACAGACATCCTACCAACTGGGAGAAGATCTTTGCACACAGTACAACCGATAAAGGACTGATAACAAAAATCTACAAGGAGCTCACACAACTCAACAAAAACAAAGCCAATAATCCAGTCAAAAAATGGGCAGAAGAGCTAAAAAGGCACTTCTCCAAAGAAGAAAAGCAAATGGCCAACAGGTACATGAAAAAATGTTCGACATCACTTATAATCAAATGCAAATCAGAACCACAATGAGATACCACCTCACACCTGTGAGGATGGCACACATTAAAAATACAGGCAACAACAAATGCTGGAAAGGATGTGGAGAAAGAGGAACTCTTCTGCACTGCTGGTGGGAATGTGAACTGGTCCAACCACTATGGAAAGCTGTATGGCGATTCCTCAGACTGCTAAAAATGAAGCTTCCATACGACCCAGCAATGCCACTTTTGGGAATCTACCCAAAGGACACAAAAACACTAATCCAAAAGGATACATGCACCTGTATGTTCATTGCGGCACTGTTTACAATAGCACAGATACAGAAGCAACCCAGATGTCCAAAAATAGACGATTGGATCAAGAAGATGTGGTACAGGACTATAGGGAAACCAAATAGGAGAGAGACACTCAGTGGGGGTGGGGGGTTGTGGCGGTGGGAGGTGGGGGTGGGACGGGGGAGGGAGAGGATAAGGGCACAAAATGAAGTAGAAAAGGACACAAGGGGCCACAGAAGTGGGTCACGGGTCAATTGGTGGTGGGTTACCCAAAAGGAATACAAAATGTAAAAGTTATAAATGACTATATATATATGTTTTTTTTTTTTTTTTTTTTTTTAAAAAGCAAGTGTGTTGTATCCTCAAGGCACAGATGAAAATGCCACCGTAGAGGGTCCATAGTCCATTTTTCTGCACTACGTCAACATTAGTTTTTCACGAGTATGTTTAGCTTCTCTTTTAAAAACTTCTCCGTGAAGTTTAGAGTGGCAGTGTTTCCTACTCTTAGGTATACCCTTGCCCTTAATTGCCCTCCATTTCCTGGGAGGCCTTGGAAACCAAGCCTAGTGTCTATAATTGCCTCAGATCCTCAGAGCAAAAGCTGTGTTGGGCCTTTTTACGAATCCTTTTACCTCTGGGTTTAGATGTATCCCCAAATATTAGCCTGGAAGTATCCACCTATGGGTAAGGTGAGGTGATTTTAAAATGCTGTCTTACACAACTTTGAACCATTTTTATTGTTAAGGTTGATCAAATTATCCTAGCCTGACATGATTAAAAATAGGGAGGTTTTTTCCCTTGAGTCAATATTGTTGATTTTCATAATTTTAGCATGCCTATTTTATCTGTACTTTCAAATACATTGATAAAAAGGTGTTTATAACACTTACCTATATTTGTTATTGTTATCTATCATCTACCTATATTTACAGATATTTGTATGTATATACATATATATTTCACTCAAATTCTATTTGTGGTTATAAGCCTGAAATTGTTCTGTCCTTTTTTTCTTTTTTCTTTTTCTTTTTTTATTTTTATGCATACAAGCTGGGGTGCAGGCCAGAGGCATGGGGTGGTGAGAGGGTTCACCAGAGACAGAGTGGGGAGCAGAACAGGCAGATCAACGGAAATACACTGCTGAGGGGAGCAGCGGGTGAGGCAGGAGAGGTCTGCTTCGCCATGTGCGAATCTCCCCAGTCGGGCGTAGAACTCACATAGCCGCTGCCGACAGCTCCACAGCACAGCTCTTTAACTCGCTGCACCACCAGGGAGGCCCTGTCCTTTTCTTCTTTAAGTCTATTTCTTTGCAAAATAGCAGCTTCATCTTTATTTTGGTTTTCAACCCTTGATACTGTTTTGAAACATGCTGTTTCCCTTCTTGTCCTTCATTGCTTCATAATCTTATTTTTCACTACCTTCCTCAGCACATTTCCTTGAGCTCCAACACTTCCTCCACAGTTTTGCCCTTATCACATCCCATGCTACAGCTTTTTTTTAATAAAAGATTTATTTATACATATAAGCTGGGGTGTAGGCCAGAGGTGTGGGGTAGTGTGAGGATTCACCAGAGACACAGTGGGGAGCAGAATAGGCAGACTGACTGAAGTACACTGCTGAGGGGAGCAGTGGGTGAGGTCTGCTGTACCATGTGAGAAGCTCCCTGGTCGGGGATCGAACTTGTGCTCCAGTGGCTGAGGATAGCTTCACAGTGCTGCCCTTAACCTGTTGCGCCACCAGGTAGGCCCCCATGCTACAGCTATTGCAGCCACTTGTGGACTTCCACCTTTGTCTATTTCCCCCTTTCATACTTTGAAATCTTCTTTTTTTTTTTTTTTTTTTTTGGCTTTCTGGCAATCTCTGCTCATCCTTCAAGGGTGTAAGTCAAGATGTTTTTGTCAAAATGGAATAAGAAACTATCTTAATACTCCTCTTCTTTTAAACTTATAAACGTGCTGAGTAAAATGTCTTTCTGAGGGATTAAAAATATATACCAAGTTCCAAAGTGAAGAGAAGATGAGAGAGAAGCCAAAGCCACAGCAGGAAGTAAGTGGTAGGGAGCCCGTGGAGTCAGCCCATTTTTTGAAATCAGCCTGTCCGTACCAGCTTTGACCTTAACCCAATTTAAGAAACCTCTTGAACAAGTCCTCAGTTGCAAAGAGAATCTGTTACTTTCATGCCTCATACAGTTGTTGCAAGATCCTATCACATAAAGATGGAAAGTACTTGAACAGAACCTGGAATATAAAAATCTCTCAATAAATAGTAACTGCTTGTTATTATTGGTACTGATAGTCTTGTTCTTATTATACTAGTTTTAAAGAAGAATATTGTTGAAATTATCACCTTATGGATCTGTTCACTGGTGTCTTGCTTTTTAAAATGTATTTTCTGGTGGGCAGGGATTTTAGCCCTCTGCAGTTCCCCGGCTTAGGTCACAGTTTTACTGTATTTACCATAGTCTTCTAAATATGTGCATTGAGTGCCACTACTGTTTTTATTGTCAGTGAAATTTTCTTGTATTTTTTACTTTTTGTTTATTTCAACATTGATGGTAAACACTGCTTCATGTTCTGTTAGATTAAGTTCTTGGATTGGAGTCTTTTTTCTGTTATACTTTTTTAAATTCAGGGTAACATAGTTAATGATCTGAGTTATGTCCTACTGCAGGGCTTCAAGCATTTTGGATCAAACAGCTGATTTGATAGTATATTTTATAGCTTTTGGTGACTCTATTCTTGCTTTTCAGAGGACTCCGTATAACTATTTCCTTTTAAAGTAACTTTAGAGTGTAATATATTATATTTGTATTAATAATCTTCTCCTGTTTCACTCTTATAGTTTGGAAATTTTAGCGGTCAGATGCCAGGAATGGGGCAGCCAGTGCTAGGAACGGGGCCAAACCTGCCCCCTGGAGGGTACCCTGGATGCCCAGTGTATTCGGGCAGTTACTCCTCGGCGGGAGACCCCATGTGGACATACTTCACTTCTGTTGCTGGGCAGGTGAGATGCTACGCAGATTGCATACATACCAATTTTTAAAAATTATCACCATTTCAAAGAAATGTCAACTCTTACAGTTTGTGTGTTATTTTCAATGTACATGAAATTTGGATTTTAAATTTACCTAGGTGAACTTCTTTCTGAGATCAGAGATGAGGGTATTTGTGATTATTTCATTTCACATGTCTGGATATGATGATTTGTTCATTTGACTAAGAGAGGAAGGAGGGTGGTGCGTGGTGACTGAGCCACCGAGGATGTGGAAAAGGATGCCTCCATGGAAGTCTCCTTGAGGAAGCTGAGTGGTATCACAAAGGTTCAGAGAGAAGCCTTATATGTTGCGGATGGTCCTGGGAGAGACTTGAGTCTAAAGCAGATCAGGGAGGGCTTAATGGAGGTCCAAATACCAGACTAGTGAGCAAAGACAGAGTTTCACACTTGAGTCTTAGTCTCTTTTCCTTTATATTTGTCAAGAAAAATGTATTGACTAGAATTTTATAGAACTTTTATAAATTTCTCCCTCGTTATTCACTCACTTAAGTTTTCACTGGGTCTCATCTCCTTTGTAAGGAAAAGGGGACATACACAGAGTTCTACATGTGGCTGACACTGTCTTGGCTATTTTAATTATATTTAATATCTGCATTTCCCTTCTTCGGTAGAGGTTAGAAAGCCCCAGTATTCACCATCACAGATACCATGTGCCCTAGGAATGACCATTCAGAGATGGGTGGAATTTCTTTGGGGATGCTTTCCTTTTCTAAATGAGGAAAGTCTTCCTGAAAATTAGCATTGCTCTTGCTCCTTCATTCTTCCTGCCTGGAAAGGGAATGTGAGGGATGAAGGTGCAGCAGCCATCTTGAGATCTTGAGGAAATAAGCTTGAGATAGAAAGTCTATGAATAGGGAATGTGGAGAAATGTAAAGGGATTGATGGCATCATTAAATTGCCACACAGGCCTTTTCTGCCTGATCTCAGACTTGCATGAAACTATAAGCCTTTATTGGTTTAAGCCTCTTTAGTAGCATTTCCTATTGTTTGCAGCTAACAGTAGCATTTCCTATTGTTTGCAATTCTATTACATTATATCATTCTTATCTGCAAGGAACTCTTAATAGGTATAATACTGGGAATATATTTTATATAATTGACTATCTTACATTCATTTTATGAAACTGCAACTTAAAACATGGGAACTGTATATATATACTTAGAGACTTTAGTTTGACTTCTGAGCTGTTGTTATTTGCCCGAGGTACTGTGCGAACGCCTAGGGATTGAAAGATAAATGAAACAGAATCTTCTAAGATACTGCCTTAGAAGATTTCTATCTAGTGACATGTAAAAAATGATAATGACATAGGAAAGAAGTGCTAAAACTGAGTAAGTAAAGATTTCAGCAGCATCTTGCTGAAGGATAGAATTGAACTTTAGTGATGAACTTCATGTAGTTTATACACATGTTGATTTTTACTGATGCACACCTGAACCTTATCTGCTGTTATACTGCAATGTACTGTTAATAAAAAAATAATTTTAACAAAAGATTGTAGCAACACCAAGGACATCCTCTGATTATTATTCTGGTTCTCTGCCTAGAACAACACTGTCCAACATATAATTGAACCATAAATGCAAGCCAGATTGGTAATATACTTAAAAAAATACATTTCAACATGTAATCAATATAAAAATTATTAATAGGATAATTTACATTGTTTTGTTACTGAGTTTTGAAATCTTGTGTGTACTTTGCACTTACAGAGCATCTCTGCTCAGACAAGCCATCTCAGTGCTCAGTGGAACATCTGACTAATGGCCACTGTGCCTGACAGCTGAGCCTGGAGTACTCTTCTCAGATAGCTGCATAGCTTGCGCCTTCACTTTCTTTAGTTCTTTTTCAAAATTTACCTTAGCAGTGAGAGGCTTTTCTTAAAACCATCTGTATAAAAGAGCGTTGTTCTCCCTTCCTTCCTGTATAACATACAAGTATACATTCCCTATCACCTTAACTCTGCCTTTTTTAATTCCCTTAGCATTTATCAACCATCTTATGTCATTTCTGATTTATTGTCTCTTTTCCATCACTAAAAGGTAAGCTCTTGAAGGTGAGGGATTTCTTTTGAAAACCGTTGGATACGCAGTGCATCTAATGGTGTTTGAACAGTATAGGTTGCTTATAATTATTTGTCCCATGAATGTCTTAGTCTTCTTAAATGGAAGACATTTCTTCCTTTGTTTCTCTACACTTTCTTAAAACTCTTGATTGATGATTGTTCTGTAAAATTAATTTCACCTGGGATGACTTTGTCGAAAACCATTGATTTTTGGTTAACTCTATCTGAACTTTAGATTTCTCCACATAGATTGGAACTTTGGTTCATACACTTACTTCAAGTGGAGTTTTTATTTTCTCCCTCCCTCGTTCTGTGCCCTTCTCTGTCATCTCTTCCTTTCTCCATGTCATTCTCCTTAATCTGGTGGTTTTGTGAGTGTGCCACCAAGGTTGTGTCCAGGATCAGATTCCATGCTTGTTTCCGGCTCCTGCTTGATGGTGCTAGTACAGATGTCTTCAGCACGTTGGGAGCAACTTATTTTAGTATCTTAATCCTTTTTTCTGAGTCTTCAACTTCTCAGAAGTGATTTCCTCAGGCAGTACAGTTGGGTTTGTTTTGCCTCCTTTCATGAGAAGGGAGCCCCATCCCACTCTTGCATTCTGGCAGTGAGACACTCCAGTTCCTCAAGTTTAAGTCCTCAGAGGCAATCTCCCCGCTCCTACTACACATCTGTTCTCCCTCTGCTTCCTAGTTCTTCCTTCTGCATAATGTACCCAAATGCAGTTTAGGGTTGGAATTTCATATATTCAAATTAGTTTCTTACACTTTTAAAAATAGAAGCTGTTCCAATAAAGCAGTGATTCTCAGATATATTTAGAGAAATAAATATCTTTTCTCACAATTATTTCTCATCTTAGTTGCTATTGAAGGCCCACTAACCTGATGTTATATTGCTCAGTAACTTCAGGTTTTGCTGGGGTAGGGCAGGTGAGAGACTCATCTTGTTCACAAAATTTGAGGGGATGAAAAAAAACCTCAGTAATCACACTGAGTAATGTTTTAGGCAGTATTTTTAAAAATTAAAATTAATGCCAAAAATTGTTGATAAAATATTCAATTTTTTAAATAAAGACTGGATTTGACCTTGTGTTTATGCCATTTGCATCCTTTTGGTATCAACTCTTGCTTGGGGGTAGTAGTGGGGAAGAAAAGATATTTTCAACTTCTACTTAAAGCTTCAGTATCCTTTAGAAATGATCTCTTCCCAAAATGGGCATGAAGGGAAAGCTTTTGAGGCTTTTCTTTTCTTTCTTTCTTTTTTTTTTTTTTTACATACAAGCTGGGGTATAGACCAGAGGCGTGGGGTGGCGAGAGGGTTCACCACAGACAGAATGGGGAGCAGAACAGGCAGATCAGAAATACACTGCTGAGGGGAGCAGCGGGCGAGGCAGGAGAGGTCTGCCGCACCATGTGGGACTCTCCCCGGCGGGGCATCGAACTCGCATCGCTGCTGCCTACAACTCCACAGCGCAGCGCTCAACCGCTGCTCCACCGGGGAGGCCCCTTTTGAGGCTTTTCTGAACACATTTGATGCATTTTCATAATTATTTTAAGTAGGGATATAATTATTCTCACTAGCTATTATATTGAGCTATTATAAGACTTATTTTTTCAGAAGCAGAGAAAATAAATTATATTTGAACTGCTTGAAATATTCATAGAATATAATTTGATTGTGAAAAAATTACTCATGCTGCATGATGTCTTTGTTATCAAGAATTGTCTCTATAATGTTGTATTGATAATAAAGTAATACTATTTTGAGGAATGTATACTTATTGATTGGCCTCAAGCAGCCAACTGATATTGTAATATGCTTCTATACAACAGCAGGTTAAGTTAGGTTATCATTGTTTTTTAACAGGATGGCGAAGTGGATGCTGAAGAACTTCAGAGATGTTTGACTCAGTCAGGAATTAGTGGCACTTACTCTCGTGAGATCTGTTTATTTCTCCTGTTGAAGTTAAAATAGGAAAATTATTTTCTAACTTTCTTGTCTTCATACCTAAACTATTTAAAAATATTTTATCACACACACACATATATATATATATATATGCACATAGTTTAAAAAAATCAAATAATTCTTCAAAACTTATAATGAAAATAACTTTCACCGTCAGTCCCTAACTCCCTGCTACTAATCATTCAGAGAGGAAGTCTCTTTCAGCATTTTGAGATGGTTCTTTTTAAATTTGACTTCATATCTTAAAATAGCATGCTCTTATCACTGTTGATTTTGAATTTTGGTGATGATAAGTGATTTCCTGCTATGGAAGATGAGAGTGTAACTTTTCACCTTATACTCCCCCTGTCCCTGCATACCATACAGGAACCCTTCCTGTCTCCCTGTCCACACAATATAGTTACATTTTCATTACATCATTAATCAGTGTTTGCATTATTACTTCTATCTAAATGCTCTGCCTACCTGTGTTTTTGTGATGATTTATGATTAATTTGCCTTTTATATAACATTTAGCTTTTTCTAGAATTAATCATCATCCTGGAGCTTTCTGTTATGATCTACTTTCTGTGTATAACCAACATACTAGTTTCCTTTACCATCATTCAGTATCTTTCCCCTCTTTCTTCAATCAGATCTCCCTTTTATTCCATTTCTTGTCACTTTTTAAAATTCACTGTTATTATAATAAAATATAACATCAATTAGCTTCTTTATAAAATGGGAGGTAGCTTTTCTGAGACTGTATGCATTGGAAAATTTTGTCTTTCTATCCTCGGAATAAAGTTATTGTTTGGCTAGTTATTGGAGCTAGGTCATAAATCATTTTTCTTAGAATTTTAAAGGTGTTGCTCTTCCATTTCTAGTTCCCATTGTTGCTTTTTCTTTTGTTTGCTTTTATCTTTTGTTTCCTGACTGTACCTTCCCCCTCTGCCCCTTTGTTCCTTAAAATCCTTCAATAACTTCATTGTTGTAAATCTTAAGGGTGGACCTTAAAGATTTTCATGATCTGGCCCCCCTCATCTGTCTTTTTGATGTCATCTTGTGCCACTCTCTCGCACATACCCCAACCTTGAACCAATTCTCTAATTCCTTCAAGTTTTGTAATCTTGTTGTATGTCAGACTTCTGTTTAAATCCCATTTGTCATTTGGGTTAGAAAGAGTGAAGCCCGTTTCTCCATTTTGACAGCAATTTTCAGTTATTTTATAATTGCTTATTTAATTACCTGCATCCCTTACTAGATGTGACTAGTTTTAAAGTAGTAACTTTTATTATAGTCATTATTTTTTACTGTGAATATAATTTGAGGTTTGCTTACTGGTTGATTATGTAATTTTATCAATTTAGCAATTTTTAAATATTTTGAAAATAGAAATTGTCATTATTTTACAGAGTTAAATTAAGCAGATTACACTTTAAATGATAAATATGTTTTTCTAGCCTTCAGTTTGGAAACCTGCAGAATTATGATTGCCATGTTGGATGTATCCTTGAATAAAAATAGAAAATGCTAGAATTTGAATAATTGCTTTCTGAATATTAAGGCAAATGTTGGTTATAAATACACATAGAAAACTAAAGAGTTTAAAAATACTTTGCAAGACCCTGTTTGAATTTCATTCTTTTCCATAGAAATCTATTTGGCTAATTCTTGTAGAAGCTTAGTAACAATTTTTTAGTAAATGATCTGGAGTTTTGGGTCAGGTAAATTCTTTTTGGCATCAAATTTATTTTTGTTAATGAAACTATCAGAGAGATTATACAGGAAAAATGGGATTTAATGAATTCAAAGAACTTTGGGCAGCTCTTAATGCCTGGAAGCAACACTTCATAACTATTGATCAAGACCGAAGTGGCACAGTTGAACATCATGAATTGAATCAAGCCATTGTCGCTATGGGTAAGATATTAAAATTCTTTAAAATCTATCCATGTCTGCTTGGTTCTTTCATCAGGTGAATCTTAATTGCTTCAGTTTGCTAAGTAATAAGGGTAAATATATTTCAACTGCTATTGCCTTGTTGGATTTCAGTCACAGTTGTAGATAAATTCTGACTAAAGACAAAACCATTTTTATCTCTGACCTTTTCAAAATATGACTTTTTGTACATTCTGGTTGATAAAATAATTTTCGAATTTCCTTTGTGAGTATATTTATATTTGTTCCTCTAATTGTTAGTACTCCCTTACAATTTATTTATTACAAAATAAATTGTAATTGGGTAAGATCTCTAATTTGACAGTAAATGGTTATCTCAATCATAAGTCTTTGTATCGTAGTCTAGCATTTCAGAATAGTTTTGGTTTTTTGTTTCTCTTTTGTAGCATTAAACGCATAGTAGACGCCAAAACACCTCAAATTGGGAAATACGCAGTTTAGAGTATTTTCAAAAGAATGTAACTCTTTTCTAATCACATTTCTGCTAAACTAAGGTCCTCATTCTACTTTCATTCCAAAAGTGATATGTACAATGGTGTTTGACTTAAAGTTAATGTAGTTTTAAGTAGATTTCTTAGCTGTGTTTACCCTTGTTATTTTACTTATAATCATTTCTAAGCAATATATAGTTATAAGAAAATTAACTGTTGAACAATGCTTAGGTACTTGTGCCTAATAAAGAGATTTTTTGGATTATTCATATTTAAGACTTTCAGATCTATTTTAAAATATTCAAATTAATTTGCTGACATGCTAAGGGAAATCTTAAGCATTTTATCAATACTATATCCAGATTATAACACTGATAGGAAGCTCAAAATGTACTTACGTATGAATTCATTAAATATTTTACTTGCTGCTTCTCTTAATTTATCTCTTTCATTTAACAAGTTTCCTGGATTACATTTTATTATAGGTACACATAGAATTTTCTCCTACTGCATTTATTTTTGTCTTCTTTGAATGGATTGGTGTCTTTTGTCCACATTTACTAATCTAGTAATAAACAGAGACAATAATTCCAGGTCAATATCCTTCACAGAAACAGGAAACATCTCATTAAATGCATAATGTCACCTGTAGGCGTGCAGCAGTTAGAATCTATTAATTTATATTTCTTATTATGTTTCATTCTTTTTAAATTTCAGTTTTATATGCAATTTAAAACTAAATCAATGCACATATAATGGAAGTGAATGATCCAAGGCTTTTTTTTTAACTAAGGAGTACATGACTTTTAGAGACCACAGGCTTAGGTAGCAAAGGACCAAGGAAATAGTGAGAATGTTGGGTTAAGATGGAAGTCTATGAAGAACAGAACAAAGGCTTTAGAAAAAAAGGGGAAAATTTTCCTATTTCTTCCCCTCAAATTGATCCTCAAGTTTGGCTTTTTTAATTGATACCTGGTACCAATACTGAGAAAAACATGTTCTTTTAAAGTCACTTGTAAGTAATATGTTCAGTGGGAAATAAAGAACCTAATTGATAGCAAAAACCAATCTCTAATATTCTTTAAAGATATATAAAATTATAAAGTTGAAATATCCAAGCATTAAAATGTACAAAATACATTGTTTCAAAATCAAATGTATTTTCAAATATAAAAAGAAAATGATTTTCTTCCTTAGCTTTGACTTTATTACAAAATTGTGATTTTTATAAAGGACCACTTAACTATTAACAATAAAACATTTGTCTGCTCAGTTTCAACATGAATGCATTTTGCTTTTAATATATTTTAATGGAATGAATTTGGAAAGTTTATTTTACAAATTTATTAACAAAACTAAAATATAGTATCCTAATGGTGTTTAGTCTTAGAAATTTGAATTTATCAATCTCTTTTTAGGTTATAGGTTGAGTCCTCAAACATTAACTGCTATTGTTAAACGTTATAGCAAGAATGGCAGAATCTACTTTGATGATTATGTTGCTTGCTGTGTGAAACTTCGAGCATTGACAGGTATTGGCTTTAAAAGTGGATATAATATATGGCTATTTTTCTTGAATAGTGTCTGTTGTGTTCATCAGCAACTTTGCATTGTGTGTTTGTCCCCTTTATTCATTAGTAAATCTAATTTGAGTTGTCAGTCTTTACAAAGAGGAATATAAAGTAGTGAAAAATTATTATAGTTATGTCTGAACAGTTTCTTCATGTCTCAGTTGCCTGGGAGGTAAAACCCTTAAGATTTAATTGAGTGTGAAATTATTCATTTCTTAGTACCTGGGGGAACCGAGTTATTTGAAAATAGAGCTTTTAAATTATAATTAAAAAGTTATTATTTTGTTTAAAGATTTCTTTAGGAGGAGAGACCACTTGCAACAAGGGATTGTGAATTTCATATATGATGATGTGAGTACTGAGCAGCACATTTGATATTCATACTGTGTTTTAAATATATTCATAGTTAAAAATAATTTAAGTGATCCATAGTACAAATATTGAGAATAACATACTTTATAGATTTTATTATTTTTCTATATTTTTCAGCTAAATACAAATACAAAATTTAGTACTGGTTTAAATACCAACTTGACTTTACATTAAACACAACAGTTCTTTTAACTTTTAGGGCATGTTTTTGCAGTTTATCTTCCAAATAATTTTTAAGGACAAAACTACCATAATTTTTATAAAAGGTAGCTTACTTGTGGTGATCTTTCTTCTAATAGAGGTAAGAATTTTCAACTAGTAGTGATTATGAAGTTCATTTTTTTTTTTCAAATGCTTGCCATTAGCATTTTTTATGAACAAGAATAGAAAGTTATTTTTCATATGTGTTTCAGTGTTTCAGGGTTTTTTTTTGTTTGTTTTATGTAGAAGTTATGAGGTCAGCATTACTCTACTAATATATATATATATTATATGATATTATAATATAATATAATAATATAATATAATATAATATAATATAATATAATATAATATAATATAATATAATATAATGTACTAGTCTGAATTATAAACTTTGGAAATGCTTTTACGAAAGTTATTAACCAAAAGTAAAAACCATTTTATTATTACCAGCTGATGTTTTGCTTATGTATTAGTTTTTGCAGGGCACCATGACTATTTGAATATCAAGAATTGAAAGCTGAAAAAAATACTGTGAATTTTTCTGGTTGGAAGAAATGAACTGGACTAATTTGAATTACAATTTGGGGACTTTTTGTTGTTCCTTCCTGTTAAATCTCTTCCATTTCTGTGTGTTTTAACTTTAGTGCACACTTCAAAGCAATAACAGAGGTGGGTTTTTTTTTATTGATGATACTGCTGTTAGTAAAGTTACACTTTACAAATTTTTCATGTTATAAAATACTGAAACATGATTAAGTGATGTAAATACCTCAGTCTTAATTTTTAACAATATAAATATAGAGGAATTTACAAAATAGACTATAAAAAGCCAAATGTTGAAATCCTAGATAAAACTAATTTAGACTTACCTGTAGGTTATAAATTGTACTTGAAACTTTGTAGTTGTTGGTATTTGGAGATGAGCTGCAGACGCCTGGATATTGTGCCATATTGGTAATAAGATTTGTTACTTGATCACATAATTTGAGAATAGAAACTCACTGGCTTTGCCTGTGTAGGAGAAAATTGTAGTTCCTAAAATTTTATCTTAAATCTCCTTAGGTGAGCCATAAATTAATGTATAATGAAATAAGACTCCAGGAGGCATCATTTTTTTTTCACTTTTATTATTTGCCGTGTATATTTTTGTGCAATATGTTTTCTCGACTTATGTGGTTAAGAAAGTGCTTAATAAATACAACTTTTTTCTCTGCATTTTATTTCATTAGTGAAGACATAGATAATCTAAAATGGCATCTTTCTCTAAATCAAGATTTTCAGGAAATGATACATTTTTAGTGAAATGTCAACATATAAACTTATACTGTTAAATTACCAATAAATCCAACTGTTTACAGAGTTAAAAGCTCAAGTTATCTGCCATTTTGTTTGACTGTTCAGAAATTATAAGTGTGACTTTCTTAATATAAACTGGTGGATTTGGCATTAGTAACTAGTCAGTGAGTCTTTGAGGTGCATCTATAATGTGGGGTACTGAGCCTGGCAGGCACCACAAAAATTTTAAGTGGTATTGGTATGAAAACTGCAAAGCGGAGTCAACAAGTCTTAGCATTTAAGTTCCCCAACAAAAGCTGCTGTAATTAATCCAGCCCCTTTCTTGCCAACACTATAAATCTTTTTAAATGAACATTAACAAACAGCAGTTTTTTGTCTTACACCTAAACTGAACACCTTCCAGTACAAAGGTGACTACAAATTTTAGTATGGCTGATAACCAAAGTAAAATATAACTTTTATTAAATTTCATGTTTCTTAAAGAATAGAAGATGAATGGCAATATTGTAAAAAGGACAATAAAAAATAAAACCTTTCCTAAATATACTGACTTGTACTTTTAAAGCAACTTATAAGTTTAAACCAACTTTCACTTCTAAAAATCCTGGAAAGGGAGTAATGTGTAATCATTTGGACACTGATTTTTTATAATTGGATGTCAAATTCATTTGGCGAATTTTATACAAATGTGTGAATAAAAAATTCATATAATTTCCCTTATAATCCCCTGGCTATTAATGTTTTTTCATGAACACATATTTGATAATATGAGCAGACTTTGAGCCATTATATATATATATATTATTTATATATATTTATTTATATATATATTTATATATATATATAAAAATTCTAATTTGTTGTTGGAAAAAGCTAATATAAACACATTGTATATAATCATATTGAATAAGGATGATAATATGGCTCAGTAGCCTAGATCTTAATGTCCCATTTATAGAGATTCAAGTTACTGTCCTCTACTGAGGTCAATTACAATTTTCCTTACTCAGAGGCTCATGGTTGAGTTAACACTCTAAAAGTTGCCATAATATTATTCACATTTCTGCTGAATAACACTTTTTATTCAAACTCAATGCATTTTTCTAATTCATCCTTTTCCAAAAATGTTCCTATGATTTTTGATTATAGGATATGAGGAAACATAACATGTTTGGGGAATTCTGCCTTCCTCACAGTATCTTGATGAAGTTACACAAAATGCTGCTTAATTTTATTTGGCTCAGTTTTTTACTGAACTTACTGGGCCACAAAACCCCTTCTCTTACAAGGCCCATGTTCCATGCCAATCCAACTTGTCAGAGAATTGTTTTGCACTTCAGATTAAATAGGCAAATTGACAAAAACATTACTGAGATTTTTATACTGAAATGCAGTTCATTTTTTGGATGCTTTTAAAATAATTGATGTAAACAGACATCCATTACTAAAGTAAAAAATTGTGTATTTTATGATTGAACATGACCAGAGTTATGAATACAGTATAGTTTGTGCTGGTTAACTCATGCCACAGTTTTCTTACAATGATGTAAATTATTGAATAATGTACACTCTTAATGTCTAAGTGCTTTTATTTATACAGTAAACATGTTTCCATGTCATTTTGAGAATTTTTTAATAAACATTCAAATAGCTTGCTGTAAAGTTTTATATCATACAAAATCTGTTACATACATATTATGAGATGCTTCAGTTCAAATAACAGTGCAGTAATTCATCTATGCCTAAAAAATCCTGCTGAACAATTAAATGTCAGGTATTGTACTTCTATTTCTAGTGGCAGTTTACACGTTTTAAGTTACATCAAGGGGGAAATCAGTAGTATTGACTCTTAATTTGGTCCACTTTAAATGTAATTTCAAGGTCTGTGCTCATTTGTTTTATTTAAGCATGCATTCTTAAACAAAAAGTCATAAAAAGAAAGTCAAGTGATATGTTTATTTCCAGAAAAGGTATTTACCCTGGAAGAAAGAATTTAAAGTAATGTAAAGTCCATGTAATTAAAAAAATAACAGAAAGTCAATTTGTGATTATTTTCTTAAATAAAACATACAAATCAAGTTCACTTGTAATAATGGCATTACTAAACTGGACAAACACGATATTGCTTTCCAGAAATGTGCTTTTCTTTGTTCTTTTATATTCGATGTAATCATAGATAATGTTTTTTCCTATTTCTATATAGTTATTTTCTGGGAAATTAATAGGAATAAATCTGTTGAAATCTGGTAAGTGAAATGGAATGAGTAAAATCTGAGACTTCTTTCAGGTTGGCATAATTTTCTTTTAAACTTTAAAATTCAGCCAATATTGAATCTTCATTTTGATTATATTGATGCATATATGAAAAGCTCACAATTTATTTTGTCTTCAGCCATTTATGTGGTAAATTAGATACATTGAAATAAATGTTCAATGCTATGATATCATCTGAGAGTACATCTAGACTTCATAGTATCAGATAATATAAAGGAAAATATTTAGAACTTAGGTTATTATAATGATGAAAACAGACTCAATTTTTTATGAATAGTGTTCAAAAAATTTGTAGTTTAAGATAACAACATCATGTATGTCCATATACTGAACTAAAAATTTACTGTGATTCAGAATACTGAGCACAAAACTACTTTCCAATTAAACGCTGGTAAACATGAAAAATTTGTCCGACTATCGGCTTTTTGAATTTGATTATTGAAAAGCTGTGCTTTTGTTTCTTACCATACCTTTTCTACTGGTTTAAAAAAGCATTTCACTGGCATATAAAGAAAAGAACTTTATATTAACATTCCTTTTACCCATGTAGCTTGGTAATATGCAGCTTTGTATATTATGCAAGCATTCAAAATTGAGGTGTGCTTCTATGTATCTGAATATATAGTAAGTAGACATTGGCAGCACTTCTACATTACTATGATGTGCCATACAGTTGGGAATGAGTAAGATCCTTCCCTATGTGCTACTTATGATTTCAGGTATGTCTCTTCTGTGCCATCTGAGATGGTGGCAATTTGGATAGTTTATAGAGAATGACAAGAACTGGGCTAGGTCATCATTTGATAGCTATGTTTAGAGACAAGTATGCCAGGAATCATTATCGAGTACCTTCTAATTCATTGTATGTGTGTGGAGGGGTCCTGATTGTTTCCTTTAACCATAAAAACATAAATGTGCACTTTACAGATAAACTGCATATCATCATTTACATTTTAGTTGATTGTATTTCATCACATTGTATCTTGCTGTGATCACTGAAATTTCAAAAAATAACCTGAACGGTGCTAATATAAACATTTCAGAAACATACTATTGATAACTAAAATTCTTTTGGCAAATATGGACCATTTTCAAGGGATTCTAGTATTAATTGAACTTTTAGATGCAGAGTTACCTAAATGTATTTCCCTCAAAATCTTATGACAAGAAATGTTCAATTTTTAAATATTTAGCTTTCCACACTTAGGTTCTCATTTCCTAATCAGTTTCACTCACAAATACCTGTACGATTGATTTCTGCTACTCTGTATTTGTTTTGTTTTTTCATTTGTCAAATAGGGAAATGTTACTTGGTTTTTTTAAACCTTACAAATTGAATGTTAGGGAATCTAAACCACTAAATGGACTTAACAATCCTTAGCATAAAACATGCCGTATTACAACCAATGCATTTTATTTAAAAGTTTTCTTTGAAGATGATTTGATATTTTTCTTAAATAAAAGATAAATGATTCTAGAGGAGGCATTCCAAATGTATGAAACATAGGTAAATGAAAATATCTGGATATTTTCATGGTGAAAAAATGTATCAAACATACATTATAAAAATTTATTTCACAGGTAAGTGAAAGCCTGTTGAGCCATCAAAAACTTTAAGAAATCAAATGGTTTTAGTGAATTACTTTGAGTTCTTGACAGGCAATAATAAAAAGTGAAATGTTTTTGTGTTTCTTTAATTTTAGATTCAAGGTTATTTACTACTCAGTCCCACTTATTTGTGTCCCAGTGGAAATCAGTAAAACTGTAGCACTGTTACAATTATGTGATTTTGTTAAATACATCAGCACCACCATGCCTATTTCTAGCGCTGTATCTAGTAAAATGTTGGAAATACTTTTCTAATAAAAGTATCCTAACTAGCTAAAGAGATTTACTTTCTTTTTCCCCAAAATAATTTCTTTTACAAATTTTTGAATTTTCATGTATAAATAGATCAGAAATTATATGCTTCATTCTTAAGTTATGTATATATACTATATTTTCAATACAACTTGTACACTTTTAGCTACCAAAAATTTGCAACCATTTTTACATGAAATTTACATTTTCCTTATTTACAGTTATTTGTAGAAGGTTATTGCAAAACTAGTTGTGCAAGTAATTACACTGTCATACCACATACCAATCTTTGAAGAAAATATTTGCTAAAAAATAAATATTTCTGCACAGAATATTTCAAAAGCATCATGATTTCATGCTACATTGTGTGCATAAAGACTAGGAAATAGTATGTATTTTGGTAGATTGTTTCATTATGTTTAAAGCATTCCAAGGTACTTCCTACTTGACCAATCTGAGTGAACTTCTTTATATCAGATGACTGACATTTTCAAGTGATCACACACATTATTTTTTGAAATGTATCATTCTTTATCTGGCAAACATCCTGATATACATTTTCGTATCAAAATTATAGAATGCAAATTTCAGCTAAAAGGAGATCATGTGCCTTTAATTCCAGCAGGTGCCTAGAAGATAAAAACTAGGGGTGCCTCAGTTTGTTTATCTTCTTTGATTCTTTCATATTTCGGAAAGAGTACTTAATCATCCCAGTGCTATTATAATATGGGGGCATTTTGTTGAGACTATGTGGAGAAGTTAATTATAAAATTGCTGATCCTTGAATTTTACTCCTAAATAAAATAAGGATAATGGAATAGTATGGAATTTTCTTATATATACAAACACTTAATACAGTGTCGGTATTGGAAAAAAATACAGTATGGATGCTAGCAATTGTGATTATTTTCAATTTATAACAAAAATAGAAGACACACAGAGGAAGTACAAAGAATATAGGTTAAGTGTATAGTGCCTCAAAACCACAGATGTACCAAATTATTTTGTGTCTTTCAAAATATAAATTAATGGAAGTTATGGATGTTGTGACCGACTTTAGGAATTCATCTAAGTTTTAAGTTTTCAAGAATAGCCATGTTAGTCGTGCCACTTCTCATGATCAAACTATTTTATTGGCAGCATTTCTGTAATAATTCTTGTCACTCTCATTCAGAAGTTTAATTATGATTGGTAGAACATTAACTAGGCCCATTGCATTTCTATAGACATTCTGTTCATAATAATAATGTGTTAGCTTTAAATAATTTCTTGTTTGTCATCTCTTTCAATCTTCACTTAATAGTTTATATAAATAAAGCCTTGTTATGATTTCTTTACACGCTATCAGTTATGAATAATTCATGTCATCTATGAATTTTCTTTCCTGTATTGCATATTCCTAAAGCAAGGTGTATTTGTACCATAAGCGCATGTAATGAATTATCCTAAGCTTGGGTACTGATCATTCACAATATCTAATACTTTATAAAGCATTTAAAAACATGACCTTTTAGTTTATAAAGGTTAACATCACTTCATTATTAGTTATGTAGACCCACAAGAAAGCAACTTTGAATGAAAATACTTGAGAAGTGAGGGGGAGAAAGTGAAGCTATTGCAGATGTCAAAAACAATTAAAATGTGAAGGTATCATTTTATGAATGATGTTGGATAAAGGCAACATTTGTTAAATACTGGGATGAGAGAGCATGGAAGTTTCCCTAACACTGGTGTTCTGCTCTGAGCAAATGAATCTTGAGAGTCCTACATGAGTCACTTTATAGATTTTTGTCAGTGGGAATGTGGTCAGTGTTTGGTTGGAGAAAGAGCAAAGGAAATGTTTTTAGAAGGTCTAAGTACTGCTACTGCACTTCTACCTTCACTCCAATGTTTTTGTGATGATACACAAATCACATGAAATCCTCCAGTTTTATTGTGCCTTATGGTTTACAAAGCACTTCCACATACACATTTCAGATGTTCCTCAACACACCCCTTCAAGATACTAAAGATGTTGCCTTCACTTTTATAGTTTTGAATAAGGGGGCTGATGGCCCCTCTGTCTTGAGAGTGCTGGAGAAAGTAGGATTTGAATTTGGGTCTCCCACACTGAGTCTCTTGTCATTTCCACTGCTCCACACTAGTTTGTGTCATGTACCTGTGCAGTGTGGGAGGGGACCTAGATGCCTGGAAAAGAACCATTATAACTGTAAAATGTTATTTTTAAAAGTATTATTTTTTCAAAATGGTACTTTGAAAATATATTTTCAAGTATCTATTTGGGAATTCTGTCACAGATCTAAAGAGGGACTTCCATAGTGAGCCAGTCTTTACAGAATACATCCTGGTAGTACTGGATTTGATAGATCACCTTTGAATACTTGACACTTAAATGATGATTCAGAATAGATGTTTGTAACAATAAGATCCATACACTATTATTATTGTAAATATCAAATATTACTGTAAAGCTATAAACCTAATAGTGCAAAATGCGATGAAAAGAGATAAAACAATAGCTGCATTTACATTTTCTGAATCCAAAACTTCAATCTTGGTAACATTTAGTTGGAGACATAGCATATTGTGCAAAAGCTCACTTGGAGAAAATTGTTTTCCTGATTGTTTTTGATGTCATACTCCTGGATGAGAACTGAAGAATTTAGCTTTTTTTCCGAGCACTTACTATGGGCTAGGCACTTTATTCTACAGTATCTAATTACTTCCTCTAGCTTCATCCAGTGGGTACCCTTACCTCATATTTACAAATTCAGGAGGGTTAAATAACTTGCTTGGGTCATACAGCTATTGATGAAGGAACTTACACTGAGACTAGACACCTTGCTCTACAGCACAGATTCTCAAAGTTTTCGTGTGCATCGGGATCCAAAGGAGAAGGGCTTGCAAAAAATGATTCAGTAGGTCTTTGTGTATCTAACAATTCTCAGGTAGTGTTAGTGCTGCTAACCTAGGGCCACACTGGAGCGTATCATTTTCCTGTCTTTCAAATGCCAATTTGAACACAGTAGACACATTTGTTTTACTTCAAAACACAATTAGAACATTAATTACATTTGAAGTTTTGTAATTTATAAAAATTTTGATTTGTAAGACATCTGCACTTAGCCAAAAGGCTGAGAAGTGATTGATTTGTAAGACATCTGCTTAAATATATTGATCTGCTTTTGGATTTAACTATGGGCAAGTATTTAAAGACTTCACTACATTAAAAGTCAATTTTGTAATTCATTGTTAATAACTAGATCTACCAATTTCCTTTTTTTTAACCATGAAAAGGAGACAGAGGAAAGATTTTGTTGTCAGTAGTCATGTTAGCTATGCTGAAGAAGTGATACCTGTTATTCTTAGTTGACATACGATGGGATTTTCAAAGAACATTTGGATAAGGACATTGTTAGGCATTTTGGAAGCACTGCTAAAAGAGCAGGCTCTAAAAGGGCCTTGTAAGAAGCCTTTATACACGTTAAACCTGCACATATGCCACCAATACCTGGACTTAGTTTTCATACCTTCTGACTCTTGTTGAGCTCTGCTGACCAACCCATTATAATGGACTGAAGAAACCACGCTACCCCAGATGTGCCCCACCCCCTGCCTTCCCATGTTTCTGGAATGAGTGATTATTAATTTAAAATCTCTGTAATAATGTTGCTTCAGCATTTTTCATTCCTGCTGTTCTCATCAACTAATTAAGAGTATGGGACTCCCCTGCAGAGTAAAGTGATAAGTCTAACTTTTTCAGTTCTCTGCCCAGCAATAACCAACAGCAGGAAAACACCTAACCCAATAAACTTCAGATTTTAGGTGGTATTTTATTTAGGCCTAGGGACCAGGTACTATTATTTTTAGGTGAAAAGCAAAAGGTGTCAATGCTTCTAATTACCTAGGAGGAAAGCAGTTGCTACACTGCCATTATTATTGGCTGCAGCAATTAAATCTGGTCCCCGCAGGACACCAAGGTGGATGTGACAGACCATTCTGGTACAGCCCATAGGGAAAGTGACAGTGATTTTAGTCATTAGGTCTTTGGCTGGGAATATGGGATGAATTTTGTAAATTAAGATAATTGCTTCAATCATCTATAAATCATTTTAACCACTGAGTCTTGTAATGTTTATGCCCAACTAACTGTATATTGAGGCTCAGGTTCTTACGAGTTGAATCCTGTTCAACTCTCAGACTTAGATTTTAATCAAACAATCATTTTATGACAATGAATTAAGAATAAAAACAGTTTGCTTTGCTAAAGTTTAAACAAGCTGGATGCTGGCACACCATTCTCATCTTTCCTTCATGCTTTCCTCTGCTAGGCACTCATATATGTTTGTTGATTAAAGAAAGGAAAGCATCAGGTAGACCCTAAGTTTGTATCTGCATAATACCAAATATGTTGGGAAAACTGGTTAGAACTGTACACTTTTGTTGAATTGATGAGTACTTGATCACTTAGGTTTTGTTTTTCTAAAAACTAAGCAGGGTAAGAACATGCCCACACCTCAAGATTGCCTCTCACACAGATTATCAATTAATGTGACCACTTAAAAATATATATGGAGAATTTAAGGTCACTTTAATCCTGTTGGTGCAATAGTGTTTGTGATTTAAATAAATTGCTTCTGTTTGAAGTGAATGAATATATCAGTGTCAAAAGTAAAGATAAGTAAATAGTTTATATTTTTATCCTACAAGGGTAGAAATTAATCCATTTAATAATATGTATAGATACAATGTTTCTTTAAAAATATACGTGAGTGTAAGAATGAGTAAAGGACTAAGAAACTTTCAACAAATTTCAAACTTTTTGTTCAGAAGGAAAGGATATAATGGATAACTCCATAAGTTTAAAATTGGATTTAAGTGAATTGAAAAATAGAACTTCATCACTAAAACTTTACTAATAAGAATCTTAAGTTAACTTGCAATTTTTTCTGCACCCTGATTTTATGAGAGGCATACTACACCCCCCCCATATCTAACAGCTGAAGATACTAGGATATAGTCCATCATATGTTTGAATAATCTGGGAACAATATGTATTTAGCTCAGTCCACATATACTAGATTTCCATTTAATTTTCCTTTAGCAAAGGTATTTCAATAGTCAGGCAAAACCAAGATTTTATCCTTACTGTGTGTGTCTCTCTATAGACAGGTAAATGCATGCTGTTCACCCACAGCATTTAATGGAAGTTAGTTCTGCTATGTAAATCCACTAAAATTGCACATTCTTTGAGAAGAAGTGTTTGCGCCCACTATTTGGATCAAATTCAGAACTGCCCTAAAACATGAATCAGAAAAAAGCATCTCAATTTGTGTCAGTAGCACTTTAATAGCTCAGGAGACTTTCCCCTCCAAAGAAGAGGAAATTTAGAAAAACTTCCTTTTAACTGTTTAAGGAAATGGATCAATGGAAGATATTTCAGGTATTTGTGAGTGCAGTGAGTGACAGAATTTTACATAGGAAGGCCCTTTCCTACTCATGAATGCAGCTTATATTCATGTGGTTGGAGATGGCTTCCTATATCGTCAGAGGTTATAGCTTTAAAATTTCTTTTTCCAGGGTGGTGCAATGAATGTAATTAATTATAAACATTTTGATATAGCATTTTCTCTGTTGTCAAAAGCGCCTACATTCCCTTTCTCCCCCTTGAACTTCCATGAGTTGAAGATCATCTGTGTTGTATCCATGAACATTTTATCCCTTGGTTTCTTATTTGCTTGGAAGGCATTTTCATAACAAAGTATGGGGTTAGTAAAAGTAAACAGGAGTCTCCATGCAAGAGAAATTGGAGTTTCCTAACATGCACATGATTTAAAAAATAAAAATAAAAAATAAGGTGCCTTGAGATGCTGGCAGTTTCAACATTTGGAACAAAAGAGTTCATATGTATATTTACATCCTAACTGCTCAATTTTACCATACAAGCTTCAATTTAGGAAAATATACAGTACTTTTGCATATAATGGTAACTTGTGAGCCCCTGAGTCAAGTAGAGAGGATTTAAATAGAAAAAGGAAAACAGCCATTAAAAGCACTTACATTGTATGTGGAGTGAATAATACAAACTGATTACTTCCCGGGAAGACCAGGATCAGAAACATGCCTATGAAGACCCAAGATTCCTACAGCGCATAGGGAAGACTCCGTCAAAGAAGGGTGCCTAATGGGGTGAAGGTAAGTTTTTTTTTGCCGAGGGTGAAGCTCTAAAGAGAGATCAGTGTCTTGTTTTAAAAGTGAAGTCAAGTTGTTTTCCGAAGCTGTGTTCAGATGCACCCCACTTGAGAGGGATTCTTTGGACTTAAGTTTAGATTTTTCAAGGTCTAGAAATTCAGGACACTGATAGAAAGAAAAGAAGACATGTTTTTAAAGTTCTTTGAGATAGGTTTCTAAAATTACACCGCTGAAATTTAAGTCCCCCCCCCCCCAATAAATCTGTACTTGATGTGGTACCATTCTTTCCTAAAGATGGACCAAGACATTGGAAGGTGGGTATCAGTGTAGATGATGCTACGATCATTCCAAGGACATTAATTTTACTCTGAAGTCAGAACATATATTTAACATTATTTTACACTGAGTTCTACTAATGGTTTTGATTTAAAATTCAAAACATGACTGGGATGGGAAAATGGACCATTTGGTGACTAGGGCATATAAAGAAGTGAAAAAAGAAAAAAGGAAGGAAAATCACCCATCCATCATCAGAAAATAATATCTAAGTCCAATGAAAGAACAAAGAACATGGTTTTGCATGTTTCCCAGTCATTCAAAACTAATTGGAGAAAATTAATTTCTACTTTCATATTTCAGAAAGATTGCACTATTTTCATTCTGGCACATGGCATCCTGTTACAGTGTAGTTGCGTTTCCTAAAACATTTTTCACTAAATCCCCAAACTTCTTTAAAAAGTCTCGACAGGATTGTTTTGTTAAGCCCTACTTAAAATCACCTTTTTAGGTCCAATTTGGACATAGCATTTCAGTAATTTAAAAAAAATTCCACAAATAGTATTCCAAGGGAGTTAGACTTTTTATATTAGCATAATTCAAAAGAGTTTCAGAGACAGGATAGAGAACATTTCACTCTAGCATCCCTCCTCCCCTCACCAACTCTCAGGTGACAGGTGAGGCACACAAGGGATTACTAGTCTACTTGTGCTTGAGCTCAGGCTTCTCTGGGCAGTTGCTGTTTCTCCTCCCCTTCCTTCCTGACCCTGCCCAGTCTTTTGTCAGTAGAGTGAATGAATTTCAGACCCGAGCTTGTTGAAAATGCAGATGACAGGGCCCCTTCTCCAAAGCTCTAAGCAGAAAGAGTTGGTGATGAGGGTCTGCATTTGCCACAGCATCTCAGGCGATTCTGATTCACATGGTCCCTGCAAATACCCTTGGAGAAGCACTTGTGTACGTTCTCTGTACTCACTTGTGAGGAAGGACTGAAGCTTCGATCAGTCTTGATGGACGCTACAGGATGACTGGTTCTCATCAGGCGGATGGCAGGTCTCTGGTACTCCACTCCTGCAGTCACCATGCTGTAGGCTGGGGGAACCACAGTGCTTTGTTTCTGCAGCAACTGTAGGATGGTCTGGATGTCAGCCGTCATTTGGGATTCAAGTCTGCAGGACAGAGAGGAATAAGGGAAGACAGTCCTAAAATAGTCAAGGATTGCAAATCATTTCAGGAATTTCAGCACTACCAAAAACAGAATTACGGTCCTGCTTTTAACAAGAAGGACAGGAGAGGGAGCACGAAGATTCTCTCCCAGCTGATGTTCATTTTCTGTCTCACTTAGTGGTTCTGATATGACCATTGCTTTCCTGTTAATTAGATCTGAACAGAAAACAGTTGAATGGAACGGATTACACTTTTACTAACCTTTATTGATTTGAAAATGAAAAACATGCCGAAAATCTATTTTTAGTCATTGTTTTGCTTTTTAATAAGGCTTTGCTCAGTTTCTTGTGAACATTTTATTTATACTTTAAATAATAGATTTGGTAGCATAATTCATAACTGCAAAATTTTATGTTTCAAATTTATATTACCTTTATTTACCTGCCTCTCTTCCATTCACATCAAGTATTGTACATTATTCGTTGTATTCTTTTGTTAATGGTAAGTGCTGTTAAATGCTAACATTTAGCATCTACAGTTCAAGGCCTTTGATATTTAAGAAACAGACCAAACTGTGAAGGTTCACTTCCTTCTGTGACCTAGCTAGCTTGTGAAATATCAGTCTGATCATTTTTTTCCCCCCAAAGCTCACAAGTAGCCAACTGGTCTGTTAATATCATTCTCATTTTAAATTAAAATTCAAGGGAAAATAGCAAAATACAATAGGTTCTAATCCTCCTCCTTTGCATGTGTTAACAGCATTAAAAACAGAGGGAATTCTGTGGGCATAAGTACAGAAAATTTGGACCATCTGCTTCTTTAGCAAACTCTTCTTTTAACTCTTCACTTATTTGTGCTTACTGCTTTGTCTTTGAATAAAAAAAATGCCAAGAAAAGGTAAATCTTACCAGCAATGTTAAAAATTGTAGAACTTATTTTACTTGATGATATACATGCTGTATTTATGGAATACAAAGTAGAGATAACTTAGTCTTTGATTTAAAAAGGATAAACCTGGAAATCATGAAAAAAGATTTTTTCCCTTTCTAGTTCTTTGTATTAAGTGGCACTATGTATCTTCCTTCTGAGAATCAAAATACATTATTTTTACAGATTTTCTTTATTTTATGCACACACACACACACACACACCCCTATATAGCTTAGTGTCGTCTAACCAGTAGCTATAAATCACACATGATTATGCCTTACAAACTTCAAAACTGCAGACTGAGAAAGCAAAAAGTGATTTTTCAACTAGTTTATTTATCTACTCATTACCTGTAGGTCTTATTTAATTTTTTTTATGGTGCTATCTAAACTCAACAGACTTGTTATTTCATTCTTGTGCACCAATTCTCCCTTTCACTCTTGAATGCCCAGCTCAAATTTTATCTGTATCCCAACATCTTTCCTAATACTACCTATTCAGAATTAACTTCTCTTTCCTTTGAGCCACTAAAGAAAATTCAACATTCAGAATTCATCATAACTATTTCTGTATGAATTTTTCTTATCATAAACAGCATTTAATGTTTACCAAGTGGTTTACACAATTCTTAATCACATTCAGTGTAGAAGAATTTGGGGGCAATAGGGGAATAAGAACATCACCATCAAATGGAGTACAAGACCTAACAAGAGTCAGACATTATGGAAATGCTTTGTGACTTATAAAACTTTTGTCAAACAACAGTGATCTCTGACAAATAACATCTCTATATCATGAGTTCTAACTATTTGAATAGAGCCATGAGGGAAAAACCTGCTGGAAGGTGGAATTTCAGTAACTGATACATGTGGCCATCAGGGGGACTCTTGCCCCAAGAATGTCCTGTGCAGGGGAAGCAGCTGGTAGAGGGTGAGATCTGTTTGTGTTAACATGACTTAGATAAGACAGCAGGCCACCTTTGTCAACATGCCTTTGTTGCTCTGGAAAAACTTTGCCTGGCAAAAGTAAAACTAACTGAATAATTTAACTCCTTCAGGAAATTATTACAGATCAACTCATTGGAGAGAGTCCTCTGCTAAACAAATTACTTGCTAATCAAATAAATTTTATTTATCCAGACTTGTTACAATATTCTCTCCTTGCTGTCTCCCAAACTATTAATCATATCAATTCCAATCGGCTCCCTAACTTGAAAGTCCCAGACTCAGAAGGCCTAGGAATAGCCTATATTTTTCCCTTCTGAGACAACACTTAGACACAAGATGATGGTCTTCCTTCCAGCAGTGATTTTGATTACCTAGCTTTATTTTATTAATGAGTTGGCTAATGCGTTGGATAGTTCACTGCATTGGACTGAATATTTATATCCCCCCAAATTCACATATTGACATCCTAACAATCATGTGATATTAAAAGGTGGGGGGGGGGTCTTTGGGAGGTGGTTAGATTTTCAGGATAGAGACTTTATGAATTCAATTAGTATCCTTATCAGAGAGACCACAGAGCGCTCCCTTCTTTACTATGTGATGAACAGCAAGAAAATG
Organism: Scalopus aquaticus; assembly: GCA_004024925.1. Taxonomy (NCBI): domain Eukaryota; kingdom Metazoa; phylum Chordata; class Mammalia; order Eulipotyphla; family Talpidae; genus Scalopus; species Scalopus aquaticus. Next base: position 89,899 of record PVIJ01001289.1, on the reverse strand, counting down.
ATCATGTGTGTACCAGGAAGCTGGCTTTCACCAGGCAGTGAATCTTCTGGCAACTTTATCTTGGACTTCCTAGATTCCAGAATAGATAGATAGAGAGATTGACAGATAGATAGACAGGTCTTGTTTATAAGCCGTATATGGTATTTTTGTTTTAGCAGCTAACAAAGACATTCAGGGAAAGGGAGCTTTAGTGAGACTTTCTTTACTATGCACAGGTTACATTTACAATTTTTATGTCTAGGGGTTATTTACTGAATTGGAATGGACTCTTCTACTAAAATTACATTATCTACTTTATTTAGGAGAAATTATAGAAATTTTTTCTATGATTATAGAAAATTTTAGGAGGAATTATATTTATTTAAGAGGAATTATAGAAAATTTTATTTAGGAGGAATTATAGAATTTTTCTATAATTTGGACTTTAAAACAGAAAACTTTAAAGCTTGGACTTTAACAGAAAAGAATCATGCAGTATTTTATATGAATATGTGTGTGTGTATATATATCTTCTCTCTCTCTCTCTCTCTATATATATATATATCTTATATATATATAAATATATATTACACATATATATTTATATATATTATATATATTAGAGAACATATACACACACATACATATTAGAGAACAGTAGCAGAATATGCTACCATAAAATATGTCATTTTAACATACTGGTTATTTTGAGTTGTATGAACCTAGAAGATAACAAATGCAGGGAGGGACTGTCTCTGAACTCTTTTTATTTGCCTAAATAGAGATCCTCCAAAAGTAACTCAATTTTTATAAATTCCCTCCCTAGAAGTTTCATCAACAAGAAAATTGACTGGACACCTCACCCAGACAAATTTTATTGAAACTATCATATCTCTTTTCTAATCTTCTAAGGGTCCATTCATCTTTCCAAAAATTCTTCTACTCACCTCTATGACAATAACCTACACACTTTCTTATTTCTATTAAGATGATGTTTAATCCTTAGTTACTCCTTTTCTCCTGGGTAGCTCTCAGTCTACATATGTTAATGTGTTTGCTTGTTTTTCTCTTGTTAATCCCTTTTTTATTACAGGAGTGGCAGTCAAGGACTTATAAGAGCAGAGAGAAAATTACTTTTTTCCCTTTATGTCAGCATAGCTATACAGCTGTGTCAAGTGTCTTCATTTTCTTACTCAGAAACCCACAATGCACCAGTCACTGTGTTAAATAGGAAAGGGAGGAGAGAACATGATGATGAATAAATATGGACTCTGATCTCAGGTTTTGAAAGGAACTGACCACCTATGAATGAGAAATGAAGGAAGTGAATAAATAACACAAGGTAAAGCAAGTGCCCAGTGCCATGTTGCAGGCGCACAGATAAATTGCCGTGGGTTTCTGCAAGATGGAATCATTACTAAAAGTTTTTGCATCCTCCAGGGCCTTCCTACTCAAAGTTTGGTCAGAGCTGGGAACTTGTTAGAATGTAGAATCTCTGCCATTCCAGAACTACCAACTTAGAATCTGCATTTTAACAAGATCCCCAGGTGATTCGAAAGCACATTCAAGTTTGAGAAGCCCTGCGTTAGGATCAGCGTTAATGACTTTCCTAAATGTGTAGGTATAATATATAAATATATAAGAACATTTCTTATGTAAATCTCTAACCCTCCTTATAGTTTAATTGGCCACTAAAGCAGAAAAGGAGCAAGGATGAATCAAGATATTCCATTTACATGTTTTTATTACATTGTGTACTTCATAGGTGAATTTGGATGAGACAGACTGTGTGGAAATGCATAGTGCCACCTTTGAACAAAATGCCGAAGTGAAACAGGTCAGATTAAACTCTAGGATGTATCCCAGGATTTCAGCCTGCAAAGTTGAAGTCTAAACTGAGCTGCCCTCTTCACACTTTTTGATACACTTGTCTTCCATAATAAAGCAGAGAAAGAGGTTGTTAGAGATGGTAGTGCAGTAAAAAGGTTATATTTTGGATTTAATATCCAAAAAAGGTTAAGTTGAGTTAGGCAAGAAAATGTTGGTGAAAATATCAGAGATAAATAGAAAAGAAGTTAGTCAAAGCAGTATGTCAGATGACACACACGTGCTGAGAAAGTGTCAAAGGAGACTGAATTGCGTTTCAGCTGTGGGCAAAATTTATTTAACAACAGTAACTAAAAACTAATTATAAAATTACAATAAACATTATTATCACTAATTGTCAGTTGCATACCAAATGGGTCTTAGATGTATGTTCCCTTAAGAGTTTATACTTTAAGCCCCTTCATCATTAAAAACAAATGTTTTAGTAACTTTTGGCTAAATCTACAAAAAATGATTGATACAGCAAGACAATAAGAAAACCCTAAAATTGCAAATTTTGTCCTACAAAAGGTCCAAATCAGATTAGAAAATACATGAAAGATAGGAGAATACACCAATGATAGAGGTGGTTTGTTGTAAATCAAATTTTACCTAACTGCAAGGACAACACTATTGTATGTTCGTTATTTTGTATCACATATACTTTCCATACGAAATTCCTCTGTTTTTACAACAGCCTTGCAAGTAGGTATAAAAAAACAAAGAAAGAAACTAATGGTGGAGAAGTTTAAATAATTTGTCTAGTATACTGCTGTAAGAAATTAAGTAGCAGAGATAAAACTTTAAAGTAAGTGATCGCAAGTACTATGAGAATATTTTTCTAGAGAAATCACAGCTCTCCTAATCATTTATTTACTTTTTTAAATTTACTCACAAACTGAATACAGGCTTTATGTCCTGACAGTAAAGAAATGAGCAGGTATTTTGTCTCTGTCACAGGAATCAAAGAAGTTCATGTTCAGAGACCCCACTGTATCAATTTTTATATGTTAGATAGTATGTGTTTTTATATTTGCTGTGCCTAAAAGATCAATCTGGCTTGGAATTAATGTCAGGGAGAGAGAAAAAGGGAATGTACTACTTCTCTGACAAATAACACTGTTATCAAGGTAAATTCTTATATTTAAGTGGAGTTTTAACTCTAAAAGGATAGTTTGTTTTAATTTTCTCAAGTATCTTTCAATTTCACAAAACTTAAATTTGGCACTGGGAATGGGATTATGGACCTCAGCACCAGGTAATTTTAAATTTAATTAAGTTTCATGATAATGCATATGTGTGTATGTACACCTTTTTATGTGTTGACTGTATTGTTTAGCACCATTCAATTCTGGCATAATGATTACAAATAAAACAACAAGCAACATGTATAAGACACATAATATCAAGTAGATAGTAAACCAGTAGCAAATGTGGTATAGGCAAAACTCATAGAACTGTTAAGTATACATAATGAATAAGCAACTAGCTTCTTAGACATGGGCAGAATTTATAAAATGGATTCAATACTGCCATCATGGTCTAGCCTGTAACATGCTCAAAATAGAATAGAAATACTATGTAACAAACAATAGTGTGGCTTATACATAGAGAGATGGAAAGAATAAATTATTCTAAAGTCACCGCTGTGTGGACAACTGTCACCTCACATTTGGTTCCCCATTGGTGATACACAGTGAAGACTGACTCTGGCTTTACATGTTCTTAACCTACAAAAGGCCAATAAAGCACATGATTGTTCATCAGGCTAATTGGAGAGGCACAGTCAGGTGCAAGCGGTTTCACATCTGTGTGGACAGCAAGTGTGTGTCACTGGCCCAGGGAAAATTTGTCTGTGGTTTGTGGTCCCATTTGTGCAAATGTCTACTCTGGTCCTCATCAGCAGAGAAGACTGATATGCATATAGGCAGATGATGTAAATCAGGATTCAGGTAGATTGGTTCTTTACCATTATTGCCTCTATTGGAAATGTGTTTATTACCTGCTCTGGCCATCCTCTTCCCTCATTTTGTTTTAAAATTGTGCAATTTGAACTTTTTAGTTTTAGCCATGTAGTTTTCCAAATATGATCATAGGAATACCTTGCCTGGTAATATACCTGGAGGCTACTTTGAATCAAGATCCATTGATAGATGAAGGTCAACCAAAAAAAAAAAAAAGCTTATAACTCAGTTTAATTTTAAGGAATTTATGCAGATTTTGGTTAAGGGATTCCATTTTTTCAAAAGTCAAAAATCACTCATCTTAAATGGGTCAAGAATCAAAGATGGAGGAAAAACAAGATCTGGGCTTCAGCTTGGTAGAATTTTCAACTCAGTCAATCACATTTTTAAGAAGGTGATTGAATAGTAAAATATTTAAATCATTTTATCAATTCCTAAAAGATGCTACAATATAGAACTAAATTACTAGTAACAACTAAATAGCATGAAAGAAGAATTAAAAGAAGAGTGTTAGTCAGCTAGCTAAATATGAATTGTTTTGAGGGAATAGAGTTTTTTTCAGGCAGGAAATATACTAATTTTATGGCAAGTAAAGAAAAAATAGGATTCACTTCCAGAAGCATGAAGTGTTCTAAATAAATCCCTTGCAACACAGATTAATAATTCTGTCAGCTTCTGGTCTTAATTTAAATAAGTAACCATACAAGGAAAATATGAGTTTCTGGCTGTCAGAATTTGCTCTTCAGAAGGTGTAAAGCTATTGCCAACTACAGGCTTGTGTTGGGTTCTCTCTGCTCCACTATCACTTATACCTGTTAAGTTGCTCTTGAAGCAAATCTAATCTTTGCTCCACTTCGCCATATGTGAGGTCACTTTCTGTTTCAGAGATCCCCCAGGCAGCTCTCTGAAGTGCTGATGGGCTAGACTCCTCGGCCTGAAGCTGGGCATTTTCTCTTTCCCAGCTTCTGGTGTCAGCGATATCTGTGGAAAACAGCAGGATGGATGTCAGCTTTTTTGGGTATGCCTTTGCATCAGTCTCAGTTTGTGCTAAGAGGAAACATGGGGGATCAGCCAAAACTCTGACTAGAGAGCTATGAATTTGGGATTTTATATTTGAGATGAAACTGAACAATTTTTGTACTGTTTCATCTCGAGTATAAGATTTTAGGCCCCTCCCCCCCAGGATAATGATCATACTTTATAATTCAGGGGTCCCCAAGTTGAGAGTCATGGGGGGTAGTACTGATATTCTGGGGGATTCCCTTTGGCCAACCCAACTCAAAGGAGAGCCAAGGGACCACAAGCCATTAAAGATTGAATTTTAAAAGTCCTGTGACAGGGTTTTTTTAATTGTAATTTTTATTGTATTTTTTTTAAGTTGAGGTAATTCTGATTTACAACACTGTACATGACTTAGAAATACAGTTCATATTTCTTTAGATGTATTAATATGTTTCCCCACCCCCCACCAAAGACCCAAAATTACAGTTTTAAAAGTTGGGTGTGGTGTGGTAATATACATCTGAAGAGGTGTGAACTATGCTTCAATATTATATACAGTGTTGTAAACCTCAATAAAAATTAATATAATTAAGAAGATAAATGAGACAAAACATCATAAATGTTCTCTGGTCTCATGGTATTATTTCATAATTCTTACAGTTCTTTTTTCTCTGTTCTTTAATATATTTACATTAATTGTTAGCATTTTTCTTTGTGTTTCTCTTATTTAGAATATTTTCATAGTAACATTAAAAATATTGCTCCTGTTCAAGTACACTTTTCAGAGATCCCAAGTGTCTGCTATGTACCCAACACTGCTAAATGTGGTGGAATTCAAGATAAAGAACATAGTCTCTGAATGTGAAAAATTCAGTCTAGCAAGGTTTTGATCTTTTTTTCATACAGAGATTCATTCTGAGCTTCTTTCAATTTACTGTTTATCCTGAAATCTGTAATTTCAAGTTTTCAATACTTGAGGGCAAGTGTAATGTCCTACTTTTTGTCTTACTTTTGTCATTACTTTTGATACGGATTTTGTTATACTTTCTTACCATCTACATTTTATATAACCAGAGAGGGAGTTATAATGATTAAAGGGTTGGAAAAATAAAACCCATGAAAAAATAATAGTGGATTTGAGAGTTTATTTCAGAGAAGAGAGAGCCATATGACATCTTTTCCTGACCGGGAAGGATGGTAGGAGGAGGAGACTATCTAAAACTGGTTTCCATTTTCACATGGAAATAGATTTAAGCTACAGAATGTGATTTTGGTTTGATAGAAAGACTTTTTTCTTCCTCAAGTAGCTATGATTAAACACTGAAAAAAGTTATGTAATGTTAAGGAATTTATATCCTCAGCTATTTAAAAAAATTGGATAGAAAGCAACAGATTTGGGGAGGATTAACTATGATTCTAGAAACAGGGAGCAGGATTTGTAAGACTTCTTGAAGTCCCTTCATTCCTATGGTTTCTCCAAAGGTACAGTAAGAGAGCGCAAAGTGTCTCCTTACTTTAAGCAACAGAAATAATTTCTGTATCAATTCTTCATGGTTTTTCTATCATTATCCTTTTATCATCGAATATACACAGATAAATTTCTCTAATGAAGTGCCTACAATATCTGCCTCAGTTGAGTGAAGTAGTACCAAAGGAATTATCATATTGAGTGATAGCGTTAGAAAATAGAAAGTCAGAATTCCTTGTTCTGTTGAAATGGCTAACAGACCTCAGAAATCTTGCTGTGAATGTCAGAATGGTTCTTTGTGAATAAGGCTTCCAACCTATGAGATCCTGAGTTTTTTCTTTTTGTATTTTAAATAAATAACTGTATATAATTTCTTTTGACATTTTAGCAAACATCGCTAAATGAACATGGAAAAACGATGCTGTTAGAGTTTTAAGTAATGTATCAGCAGATTTTTGCTGAAAAGTATGATTCATTATTCAGAGAAATGCGACAATTTAAAATGCAAACCAATAATATAACGTCTTAGTACACTAGCTTTTCAACTTTGGCGCAACAATGCCAAAGAAACATTCAGAACATACATATAAATGATTTGGTGATGCCAGTTCTTGTACCTGTCTAGCTCCTGCTAGACAATTAATATAGGAACTTTTATAGAATGCGATAACAAATGGAATAAAGATACATACTATGCTTAGAAGTTTTGTGTCAGAAAATTTACAGAAAGAAAATTCTGCATAATAGCTTTCTTATTCTCAAATCATATATATTAATCAATTTTTAAATGATAATGGTAAGTCACATACAATAGGCAATGTAGAAATGTATTTTTTTCATCAGTGAGAGTTCAAGAAAAAACTGATTATCTTCTGTTATCAGAAATGAATAAAATGTAAACTACTAGTGGAGGCCTCCTTGATTATAATTTGTTCTTCTATGAAAATCTGGAAATGTGTGATTAGCTTGTTTTAACAGCATATGAAAAATAAAAGGAGTTCAAAGGGAAAATCCTGGTTAGTGGTCTTAATCAAAACGAACATCCTTGTAGAATCTTTCTAAATATAGCTCAGAAAGAATCTTCACTTGGTTGCCTTGGAAAATGTTGCTATAGTTGCAAGACACATTTCTGGAAGCGGATGTACAGAAAGTAAACTTTCACTCTTCTCTGTGTACACAATTTTCCTGCAGTCAACTATTGACCTCAATCCAAGTTAGATTATTGTGCATTTTTTTTTCTTTTTAGTTTTGCATAAAGGTGCTCTTCTGTTGGATTCAGAATGACAAATGCCAGGAATTAGAGGAAATGAAATTTTCTATTGAAGACAAAACCAAAATTAGTGAAAATTTAGTCGTTCAATACACCTTACATATTATTTAAATTTCTCAATTACCCCATAGTACTTCGCCTTCAAAAAGATCATTGGGGAATAAAATTTGCAGTGAATGAATTCCTAAATTTTCCACTTGTTGATCATATTAATTAATCAGGCTAACCATTTGTTACAATGATTGATGCTACATGACACCACTCATATTCATTCAATTGTGATGTATATTTAGCTATGCATATTCAAGGTAATTATTATTTGAATAGGGATTGCATTGCTTGTTGTTCAACAATTATAGATATTAAACATTTATAGATATTAAAGTTATATATTAAAATGCTTTGTACATGTAAACTAGCTAATTAAAAATAATTGGGAGGAGTGACAAAGAAGAATATAAAATGAAGGACCTGAGAAGTTACTGTCAGTGAGTGTCAGAGTCCAATAAAATGCCAAAAATGTATCTTTAATGACAACATTTGAGAGACTAAAATGCAAGAGGAAAACAACAGAGAAAGCACTTTAAAAAAAATCAGGCCCATGTTATACTAGATTTTGGAGATAGTAGAGTTCAGGAAGTTTTTTGGAACTTCTGACTTCCGTGATACCACTTGTTTCTATTTTTAAGAGTCCTCAAATACGTTTTCATAAATAACTAAAATGGAACATTCAGTAATCACATTTAATATTCCATTCTCCCATTGTGATAAATGAGGTACTATTTTCACTCACTTCATCAAGATTTCAGATTGTCCAGAGAACATTTGTATATATTCTGAGCTTACTTCCATGTGGGGTCATGACAAAAGTTGATTTGATAAGATAGGGAATGTAATTCTGGAAAAATGTATACCTTAAACTTAGATTCACAGATTCAACAGATTTCAATAGAGTCATAAATTCAGATATAGATTCAACAAAACCATTGTTGTCAGATAAAGTCCTTTTGAATAATGGTGACAATGATTGGTAATATTTATATATTCTGTGCTATAACTTTGCTGTCCTGCCAGGCTAAGGACACTCAGCTATTTTTCCTTAGTTTTTTCCTTAGTTTCTGTTATATTCTTTTGATTTTTTGCTACTCCTTTATTCTACAGTTTTATATGTCTAAGTAAATAGTAAATGATTAAAGAGTTAGAAAATAAAACGTGAAAAAATAAAAAAAAAACTGACTTGGTGATTTTATTTCAAGGAAAGTAATTTATATACGCTATCTTTTTTAAAACTCACAGTTAGTTAGAAAAATATTCCTTTATAAGATGTACAAATTGTATCTTAGTGGAGGCCTGTCAAGTTATCCAGAGTCATAAAAGCAGCAAGTGACAGAGTTAGGGCTGTTACCCAAGTGGTCTGAACCATACCTGCTCTTGCAATCACATAACTGGAGACCTAACTCAGTCAGTCTAGCTCTTGCTGTGCTAAATTAATTTTTCTTCTATGTGTTGATTGCCAAGTTTTCCTGAATTTCCCATCCTTAGCCTCAATCAGCATGCATTAATAAACATTATTACCCATTTCATACATATTTTCTATAACAAAAGCTGTACAATTTTGTATTGCTTTTGATAGTGATGTTGAATAAATGTGTTCCAATAAGTTAACTCAAGAATATACTTTATTTTGAGACATTCCTCTCTACTTTCTCATATTTCTCAAGAAGTCAAATTTTTTTATTTTTATTTTTTGGCATTTGCTATAGTGTTATTTTCTTGACCTATAAAAACAACAGGGTTTCGGGGAGGAATGTGTGCAAAGGATACATCTAAGAATCAGGTAGATCACGCTCTTAAAATACCCATCGAGCCCTTCTCTTCATTGGAATCACATTGGAAGCCCTTCTCTTCATTTCCACAAGGTTCTACGTGGCATTACCTTATGTCTCACTAGCTACAGAAACCTCTTATGCTATCATTTTATTTTAGGAATAATTACCACTGTTCCAGAATTTTCAAGTGTTTTGTAGATGATTTGAAATCTGGACTCTTTCAAGGATATTTCATGAAATTGCAAAAGACTAGATTAGCATGTGTCAGTGTAGAGCTTTTTGATTACCTTTGCAAGATTGACTTCTTTTATCTATGTGAATTCTTCCTGAGGTGGGCACTGTTTCTTCAAAATTGAGTCTAGTTGCTTTTCCTATTCCTGGTGGAGAATCTATTATTCCTGAGAAGAGAGGCTTTTGTTCATCATCAATGGAGGAGATAAAAGATGAAGATCTGCTTTTCTTCTCTTCAAAGTGTTTTCTGGAACTCTGATAATGTCTTATGGTATCCACAGAGTCTTCAGGATCATTTGTGCTGTTTTCTTTGCCAAAATCTACCAAAGACAAAGTTATTTTATACAAGATAATCAAATGTGAGGCTCTATGTATATTATACTACCCAGCTATATAAAACTACCATTTTAATACTGATATTTGCTGAATAACTGTAGGACAGACATTTCATAAAACCACCAGGAAAGTTGTTTCTTTTTTTCTAATTGAAAATGCAACTACTTGACATTTTTATTCTTAATTCAAGGGACATTGGATTATCTCAGTGAAATAAAATATTCATTTCAAAATTTAAAGGATATTTGTCACAATAAAAATAACTGAACAATTTACAATCTTATTTATACATACTCAACAATAATTTGTTTTAATTTCTGATGCACTATCTCTTTAAGAAAATGAAAAGTGGAGGGAAAATGTGTTCTAGTTCTAAAATACCTCCACTATGCTGCTTATTATTTCCTGTGTTTAACCTTCATGCCCTCTTATCTGTGGAGGCCATTAATAAAGGTCAAAAACCAGAAGCCTCCCTGTAAAGGGTGGGAGACTAATCAACATTGGTATGATGCATGCACTGCCTTGCTTTTCCAGGCAGTTTGGTTATGTAGCAAATTACAAAGATATAAAGCTAAATACAGTGATTAAGGTAGAGTTACTGAATTACATTAAATCCAGTAATATATATTGGCTGTTTATGCTGAAATGTCAGGATAATTTCAAACTTTAAGGTTGGGTTAGAACATATTTCAGTAGGAAAAACTCAGATAAATTCCAGAACTTGTTTCCATCAGTGACCTGGGGAGACAGAGTAACTGTACATCTAGTAACCAGCCAACAACACTCCAGAAAGAGTATCATTTTCTAGAGAGATGGTTAAGACAGTGTTCTCATCTCTCCATGCCCTCCGGGGCTTACTTTGTTATTTATAGAAGACCAAATGAACAGATTAAGGTCACTCTACAAAAACTTCTGATGCTTTTCTTTAAAATTCCCATACAAAATGGAAAATAATATTTTCTTTATTAAAATCATAATTTAAAATACGAGAAGGCAGAACAAAGCCCAAAGTAAAAGAGTTTAAAAATCAACTTCATCTGAAGTTGTTACTAGGAGTTAGCTTATAGTCTGTCAAAGTTAAATGTAGCAAAACAGCATGCTTAATTAATTTTCTTTAAGATTTTACACTTGCTCAGTGATTTCATCATTGTTGAAAGGAATACAGACCTTTCCAACCTCAAACATCATAGACATCATTGATTACTCAGTGTCCCTTATATTTCTCCACTTGACTAGTATTTAATGAGTTGTAAATATTCTGATCAGCTCTTCCTGCCCAAATCTTTTTCTTTCGGGTGTCATTGATATAATCCTTATTAAGCCTCCTTTTTCTTTCTTGTCATCTTTCTATTTTTTTTCATTTTTAACTTCTCACCTCCTGAAACTTTGATCAATTTTTTTTACTTTATGAATATACTGTTTCATTCCTTAAAAAATAATTTTATGCTAGTTCACTTTTCTAAGTTATCCTCTCTCCTGCTTAGGAGTTGCATTGGTTTGCTGTTCCTAAGTAAACCTTTCTACATTTTGGGCACCAATGGGATATGAATCATCTCAGCTTTCTCATATTGCTGAAAATTCTTTACTTTTAGAGACTTTTCCAGCAGAATCAAATGTAAATGGAATTAATAATTAACTCATAGCTGTAGCACCTCCAACCTATGTATGGATAATGCTAATGTAGAATTTATAATGAATGTATATTGCAAATTTTTTAATTACATTGTCTCTTTGCCTTTGAGGTTTTGGAAGGTAAATTGTTAAATTTGATTATAAATAGTTTCAACTCAACATGAATAGTAACAAAATGTATTGAATGAGAGATTATTATGTCATTCTATAATAAAATGAGCACATTACATCATATACATGGTACCTAATCCTTTAGAAAAAATTCCAGATGAAAGAAATATTATACAAAAAAGAAAAAAGAAAAAGCTTGATATTCTTAAATTTTTCCAATATTTAAGGAAAAAGACTTCACATTTATTTTCTGGGTTTACTGCCACTGGATCATCAAACCTGCTGTTTATAGGAATCCATGCCCTATGAATGATTTCTCAGATGCAATCCCACCACAACATTTTTCTATTTCTTAGTGGATAAATCAATGTTTCTACGTTATCATATGAAATGCAAGTTGAAATAACAATCTATTTGTGGATTGAAAATGGAAACCACTTAGTCTTTAGTTGGAAGTCGGTTGATGGAATATATGAAATTGGACTGAAATACATCACAATTAGTCTCCAGGCACCTCTAGAATTTGAAGGCTTGTTCCATTTTTGCCTTTTTATAATTAAAGTTGATTATTTGATGGACATCAAATAGTATTAGGTGCTATTTTTTTTTCTTAATGATGCTCATATCCTATGTGGAAATAGTATTTTGAGAGTAGTAATCTGAGGGAATTTTACATTCTTTGCTTTGATAGAAGTTAGATTGTACAATGGAAGTAGATTGTACTCCTGTGGGCATCATTTAATGAAGAAAAAAAGAAAGAAAAAGCCTTCTTAAGCCTTCATTTTACTTTCAGATTGAGATGCCTACAAACACTTTGTCTCTCTTTTCTGCAGGCTGACAGTTCATCTCTTCCCCTTTTCTCACAAGACATAATCCGAATACATTTGCAATTTGTCTTGTGGGCATCTCTCTGGGTTCAGATTGAATTCAAGAGCATAGAATTTGGGTGTCCTGATGGAATGGTTGAGACACCCATCCTTAGAATGTTAATAGAGCTGATTAGTGGGCAAGATGGTGAACTAGCAGGATCCTGACATCATTTCTTCCCCTGCAGAAACAGTGGATTTGCATCCATGAGGGAGAAACCACATTTGAAAGAGAATAAGTACTGATAATCAGCATCTTGACAATGAAGAGAGACAGAAATCACTGGAGAGATTAGAAAATCCTGAGACACTGTCCCACCAGGAATTAGATTGGGGCACAGGAAGAGGCATCTACCCCTCCCCTGTCTGTACTACCAGAGTATCCTCTAGCTATTAGCTAATGTAGCTGCATGAGTGCATGGCTCTCCGATAGAGCACAGTGAGGCTAGCATGCAGCAGAAACGCCTGAGCTCCTTGTGGAGAAGCAAGCACCCTCTCCTTTCTAAACATGGCAGGCCTCTGGACAGTCTAATTACCATACAGTTTCCAACTGCCCATAGTGCCAGCCTGTGGTCTGAGTTCAAAGTCACTCTGCTCATGTCTGAGCCTCTGAGGACAGACATTGTACACAAAATCTGTTGAGATAAGAATTAGACTACAATTGAAGCGTCAGTTGCAATATGGGGTTTCTGGGACGTCACGGCTGGTGGAGTCTGCCTTGGCCAGAGTGATTACAAATCACTACCTTGACTTGAATACCCTTGACTGCAGCACCAAGGGAGACTTATGACACTGGCACTGTTATTGCAGCAACTTCTTCACTCCCTACATCCTCTGTCTCTACCCAGTAGTCTGGGTTCTTGGGCCAGCAACCTGTGCTTGCTTTTGAGCTTAGACATTCTGATTAATGATAAGACTCCAACCAATACAATAAAATAAAGCACAGTATCTAAGGCCAAAAGTCTAGGCCAATATCCTGCAATCTGAAATTATAATACAAGAGGAAATCAAAGCAAATTAAAAAGTACCTAGTAACAAATGAAGATGAAGACATGAACTAACAGAACCTCGGATGCAGTAAAAGCAATACAAGGAAGAAGATACATAGCAGTAGAGGCCTATAAGGGAAGAAGAAGGATTTCAAATAACCAATATAACTTTACACCTTAAGGAACTAGAAAATGAAGAACAAATTAAGCCAAAGCCACTAGAAATAAGGAAATAATGCAAATTAAAGTGCAAATAAACATGATAGACACCAAAAAGATAATACAAAAGTTCAATGAAATCAAGAGATGCTTCTTTGAAAGATAAGTAAAATAGACCAATCTCTATCTAGACTCACTAAGAAAAAAAAGAGAAAATTCCAATAAATAGAATCAGAAACAAAAGAGAAGACATTATGACAGACATCTCAAAATTATAGATGAACATATTTATTACCAAAATATTGCATATTTTAGAAGAATGGACACATTTTTAAAATTATACAAACCTCCAAGGTTGGATCAGGAAGAAATAGAAAACCTGAACAGACAAATTACAAGTAAAGATACTGAAACAGTAATCAAATCTCCCCAAACCCAAAAGCCCAGGACCAGATAGCTACACTAGTAAGTTCTACTGAAACTTCAAAGATAAAATGATACCTATTCTCCTCAAACTCTTCCAAAGTATTGAAGAAAATAGAATCTTTCCAAACATATTGTACAAAACCAGTATTAACTCTGATATTTAAAACAGACAAGAACATCACATTACAATAAAATAAAAATGAGAACTATAGACTGATACCTAATGAATATAGATGAAAATACCCTCAACTAATTCTTATCAGACCAAAGTCAACAGTATAGTAAAAGGGTCATACATCATGATCAAGTGTGATGTATTCCAGGGAGGGAAGGAGGTTCAACTTATGCATATCAATCAATGGAATCACCATATCAACAAAAGAAAAGATAAAAATTGTATGATCATTTTAATAAATTCAGAGAAAGCATTTGATATGCTTCAATATCCATTTATGATAAAAAATCTTTCAACTAAAAAAAGCACTGAAGCAGCATGCCTCAACATAATAAAAATATTTGATAAACTCACAGCTAACATCATATTCAATGGTGAAAAACAAAAATTTTTTTTTCCTCTAAAATCAGGTATAAGACAAGAATGCCTACTCTCACCACTAGTCTTAAGCGAAGTATTAGAAGTTTTAGCTAAAGCAATAGGTAAGAGAAGAAAATAAAAGATTCAAAATTGGAAAAGAAGTAAAACTGTCACTAGATACAGATGACATTATAATTTATACAGAAAGCCCTAAGGAATGGAATTTAAAAACTATTATGAACTATAAATTAGTATAGTGAGGTGACAAGCTACAAAATCAATATACAAAAATATGTTGCATATCAATATGCACACAAAAAACTTGAAGAGAAAGATATAAAGAAAACACTCTAATTTATAATTCCATCAAACATAATTAAGTACCTAACAATAAGCTTTACAAAGGATCTGAAAGACTTACACTTTAAGATTTTGTTGTCTTACTGAAGAAGACATAAAGAAATGAAGATATTTCACGCTTGTAAGAATTAACATTGTCAAAATGGTCAATATATTGACTTAATTCAATTCCTATCACAATTCTTCTGGCATTCCTCAAGAAAATATAAGAAACAATATGTATGATAATAAACATTATGTATATAGAACAAACGTTATGCATGAAACCACAAAAGACCCTAAATAACCAAAACAATCCCAACAAAAACAGAACAGCGATGTCATACTCCAGGATTTCAAACTATACTAGTAATCAAGCCAGTACGGCATTAGAATAAAAACAGACTTATATATCAATGGAATAGAACTGAGAGTACAGAAATAAAACCACACATATTTGAACAACTAATTTATGACAAAAGAGCCAAGAGCATACAATGGAGAAAGGAAAGTCTATTCAACAAATCTTGGGAAAACTAGACAGCAATATGCAAAAGAATAAAACAAGACTACTACCTCATACTGTACACAATAATTAATTCAGATTAGAGACTTTAAATTAATTAGATTAAAAACTTGGATGTAAGACCTGAAATCATAAAATAACATACAAGAAAAAATGGCAAAACACTGAGACATTGGCTTTAGTGATGTCTTTACGGACTTGATTAGAACAGCAAATGAAGCAAAAGCAAAACAAACAAATGGGATTACATCAAACTAAAAAACTTCTGCATTGTGAAAGGAATTCACGAAAACGAAAGAAAACACCCTGCTAAGTGGGAAAAAACATTTGCACATCACATATCTGAGAATGGGCTTTTACAAAGAACTCATACAACTCAGAACAAGAAAAGAATTCAATCAAAACATGGACAGAGGACTTAAATAAACATTTTTCCAAAGGAGACATACAGATGGACAACTGGCACAGGAAAAAATGCTCATCATTATTCATAAGGAAAATGCAAATCAAAATGACAGTGCAAATTAAAATCGCCACTTCACACTAGTGAGAATGGCCCCTATCAAAAAGGCCAGAAACAACAAGTGTTGGTGAGGTTGTAGAGGAATAGGAACCCTTTTATACTTTGTGGTAATGTAGACAGGCCCAGCTTCTGTGGGAAACAGTATGAAGATTTCACAAAATAATCAATATAGAACTGTCATAAGATCTAGCAATTCCATGCCTCAGTATGTATCCTGAATAATGAAAAACACTAATTTTTGAAGGGATATACACACTTCTATATTCATTGCAGCACCATTTACAATAGTAAATTATGGAAAAAATCTATTGCTCATGAGTAGATGACAGGATAAAGATGTAGTTTATACACACAATGAAATACTACTCAGCTACTAAAAAATTGAAATCTTATATCTGTGAAAACATAAAGCAACTGGAGGGGATTATGTTAAGTGAAGTAAATCAGAAAAAGAAAGACAAATACTGGATGTTCTCACTCATATGTGGAATATAAAGAAACAAAGCAAAGGAGCACACAAAACTAAACCAAAACAAATCCTAAAAATCTTACCACAGAGGGAGAATGGTTTGGGGTGGAGACAAAGGTGGGGGGGTGGGTTGAGTGTACTATGGTGGAGGGTTATTTGTGTTTTGGTGGTGGATGTGGTGTGGTAACATACATCCGAAGAAGTGTGAATCTGTACCTCTACCACACTTATAGTGTTATAAACTAACATAAACAGAAAGTAATTTAAAAAGATGAAAGAATGAAAATGTAGAACTCTTCCATTTAAATAATCTCGAAGCAAACACTTATGCTCGCTTTATCTTTGCTAGAATCTTTCTCTTAGTATAATTCCATTTTTATTTGTCTGAATCAACAAGTAGCCACAACCTTTGATCAAAGAGAAGTTTTTTTTTTTTTTTTTACAAGCTGGGGTGCAGGCCAGAGGTGTGGGGCAATGAGAGGGTTCACCAGAGACAGAGTGGGCAGCAGAACAGGCAGATCAACGGAAATACACTGCTGAGTGGAACAGAGGGTGAGGCAGGAGAGGTCTGCAGCGCCAGATGGGAATCTCCGTGCCAGGTGGGAATCTCCCCTGCCGGGCACCAGTGGGAATCTCCCTGGCCAGTTACAGAGCTCCGGCTGCCACAGCTGCCTTCAGCTCCACAGTGCTGCGCTTAACTGGTTGCGGCACCACGGAGGCCTCAAAGAGAGGTATTTAATGTGTTCTCTTAGCATTTGAGTTTTAGATTTTCTACTGGTAACAATTTAGAGATAGGTTGCACATTTTCTTTTCATATGCATTAAACATTTATTTCATTGGAAAATGGGAGCTTGAAACGTTTTTTGTTTTTTTTTCTGTTTGAGATCAAATACCTTTGTCCCTCCCAAAGAACTCTGAAAGGAGTTAAGGGTAAATTTTTTTAAACAAATACAGGATGATAAAATTTAAACTATCTTAAAAATTTAAATAAAGATACACACACACACACATCACTAAGATGAGTAACAAAAGTTAATTGTTATTTTTACGAGTGATATTCCAAAGTGATGCTAAGAACAGAATACTAATATATTTAAAGGGTTGATTTAATAAAAACAGTGTTATTTTTATTAACCTACCCTAATTCTTTAAACATAAATTTAATTATGTATATATTTACTCCTTACTTCAATAACTTACAAAGAAGATATTTTATGTTGAAGAAACACTTTCAAAACTTACCAGCTTTGGATATTATAACCTTTATTACTATCCCTTGAAATGCGGCATGTTAGGAATTTGAGACTTTTTCGTTTTTATTTACTGGAACAGATTTTTCCAATTAAATATATTAAAATGCTCCTTTAAAAAAAATTATGTGGGTAGGGAAAGGAGAAAGTTGCAGTCTTTCTTCCTTATTCTTAGTATATAGTCTCTTAAAATGGCTTCTGGCTTTTTATCACAAGTGTGACACCAACTAACCCCAGTGGACAGAGGAGGCCAAGCAATTTCTCACATTTTCCCTATCGTTTTGGTTGGAAAGGCACATCTTTAACACTTTTAATTTTTTTTCCTGTTTTTTGGGGGCCAATTACTTTGCTGCTTATTCTTAGCCAAAAGAATGGCCCCCTCAATCAGTTATTAATGTCTATCTGGATACTTCATTTTCTGTCAATAGAAAGCTGAGAAGACATTTTCTAATAGTTGGTCACAAAGCCCTATCAGTAAAACATATATATGTTTGTATATCTTATGTGCCATTTACTTGCTATTGTACTGATGTATTATAATGCATGCACAACACAAACTTTTCAGACATATTTTTTTCCATAACCCATATGGATCATATTGGCACTCTCTGAAGTAAGAACTATCCTACTTTGAAGACTACTCAGGGGTTGTTTTCAGCAGTTACCATAAAGATATACCTTTTTAACTTCTGTTCTATTCAACCATCTTTTTTTTTTACCATTTAAAATATGAAATTTAATGGTTTTAATAAATTTACAGATATGTGCAAACATCACAAGTCAACCTTGGGAGATTTTTTTTCACCTACCTTATCCTCTCCCACTTCTTCCTACAATGACTCTTGTCAAGTCAAAGAAGTCAAAGGCACCTCCATACCAGAATTTTAGGAAGGAAGAAAGCTACTTGGGTGCTGTCAAAAACACAAGATGCTTTCAAAGGTGAGACTGAATGGACAATTCTCTCCTGTCTAAAAGTGAATTCATTTCCTCAGAAGAAATGCAAAGCTCATAAGAATAAACCACTTTCATGAATAAATTCATTTTAAGAGAGAAGAGATTCAATATGTTAAGATTTCTATTTTGTTTGAATCAACTTGCCAGAGGTTCTATGTATCGTTTTGAGTGCAAGCTCCTTAGCACCAGATGATAGGCAATGGTGGGAGGGACCTGAGGGAATGAGTACTGAAACCTGGAGACTTTGAGTGCATTGTAGAGTAGGTAGTGAGTAATAACACAGGAATCATTCTCTGTCTTTAATAACTGATCATGTGTCTTTCCTCTGGTTCTTGATGTCTCTACTATTTGATCCAGTCATCAGCATTCTGAGATATCTGTCTTCAAAGTTTTGATTCCCATGAGCCAGTAAGCTAACTTGAACATAATCAGTGCATCTCATGGACAGCTTTCTATTTATGTATCTCCATATCATTTAGCATTAATTGTCCTCTGAAAGCATTTTGTTCTTTATACTTAGTTATGCATATGTTTTCCTCCTAGACTTGATTCTACCTCAAGAAGTACAGAATAAGTGACAGCTTTCAGAGCATTATATTGGACATGATGGGGATGGAATCATTTCAAGCAAACTTTACACTCATCCATAACAATAGTGTCTTAAAGACTAAAACAGGCTCTTAGATTCTGGAAAACTGGATATAATTATATTTTCACATTCACCAAATTATACTTACTCACTTATACACTAGGAAATTTCAAAGAGCTGCAGGCAGTCAGGCAAATCCCTTACCAAGTACACTTTAGATAAAATGGGTCTCATAGACTAAGCTTGTGATTAAAGGGAAAGTTTTCAGAATCAATAGAAACGTCCAGTTGAATCAGCACAATATAAATTCTGACATGCTCTCAGGACCTTATCAGGAGATAAAAACACTAGATTATTTAGCTTGAGAATGAGGAAACTAAACATGATTGAAAAGAGATTTAAAAAATCTTCAACTGTATGAGGGACATTATAATATAGACAACATTGTCAAGCTGTTCTTTCATTTCTAGTGAGATCAAAGCAAGAGATTAACACCAGGATAAAGGATTTAGATTAAGCCTATGGAAGAACAGCTTGACTGGAATGGTTCAGATTTTAGAAAAAGTCACCAAGAGAATTATTACTTATCCGTGAGTGGCAGTCAGCCAGAAGAGTCAACAATTAGCCCATTTCAACAAATATTTATCATTCTTTGCTAAAGGAATCTATAGTTTAATAGAGACAATGGATAAATACAATAATAACCTTTACATAGGGAAGATTTTGACAATATTCCAAGAGGAAAATGATTCAGGAATTAATAAGAGGAAGAATCTATATATTTGAGGATATCAATTAAGAGTTCATATACCTCCAATATATCATTGGAGAATTAACTATGACTAAATGTTAATTTTTCAGTGTATGAAAAAGTGGTGTGGATGAAAAAATTTCAATTAAGGGAATGATATGAACAGACACACAGAAACAATTTACATTGAAAACAGTGCACTTTAGTTCACCTGAAATATAGAGCAAATTTAAATTTGTAGATGAGTTCCTCTGGGTAGGAAGTGTAAAGAGAAGAAAGCCAAGAAAAAAACTTGGATTAAGAGACCAAATGAAAAAGAAAACCAAAAGAATGATGCTCAAAGTCATTCATTCTTTCAACAATATGTGTTCACTCCTACTATGTGATAGACACTCAAACTTCAGGTGACTAAATACTTCCCACTTTTGCAGAGTTTATGATGTAGAGGCAGACACATTGATTAAATAATTGCACAAATAAACAAAGATGTGCAACTGGAATAAATGTTGCAAAAGAGAGGAGCTGATGAGAGACCAGGCTATGATATTTGTAGGGTATTGTGGTATAAGGCTGAAGAGGTAAGAAAGAAACCCAATAAGGATTTAGGGAAAGGGAAGTCCTAAGTGGGCTTTGGATGTGTGGATGATATAACTACACTTAGAAGAAAAAAATCACCAGTTGTCCTGTAAGGCACATAAGTAAGGGAGGGCAAGCTGAATGTGTGAAGGGAGCGAGGAGACCTTTTCAATATTCGAGGTTATAGATGATATAAGTCAGCCCAGAGTTGTGGTTATGAAGATGGAGAGAAGTAAATCAAAAGGAGGCTTAGTTTGGTTCATGACCAAACTGGAGATAGCAATAGCAAGACTTGTTGCAGAATTGATGGAGAGGTCATTCAAAGACATGGCATCTGCTGGGGAAACAGGCTCCCTCATGAGTCCAAACTAGGAAATATTAAGTTTGAACTGCCTTTGATATTTCATTTAGATGGTTTAACAGGTAGTTGGATGTATGGCATTGAACGAAGATGGTCTGAGATTAAGATGCAAATGCATCTACTTTGTGAGAATATATTTATTATTTATTTATTTATTTTAAAATTATTTCCTTTCATTTTTTTGTTTTTGTTCTTGTTTTATTTTTACCATATTTTTAAAAAATTTAATTTACATCCTTTTCATTATTGTGTATCCCCCATAGGTTTCCCACCACCAATTCACCCATGAACCATCATCATAATCCCTTGTGCTCTTTTCTCTCCTATTTTAGTCTCTCTTCCTCCCCCTCCCCTGTAGAATGTCTCTTATTTGTGGTTGCCTGCTAGTTTTTGCTTTTGTTTATGTTTTGTGTGCTATTTTTTCCTGCTTATTTCTTGTTTGGCTCTCTTATATTTCTCCTATAAACGATACCATTTGATATTTTTCTTTTTCGTTCCAGTTTATTTGGCTGAGCATGATTCCTTCTAGCTCCATCCATGTTGCTGAGAATTATGTTAGTTTATCATTTTTGATTGCTGAATAGTACTCCATTGTATACATGTACCAGATCTTCTTGATCAAGTTATTAATTTTGGGGCATTTGGGTTGTTTGTATGTTTTAGCTATTGTAAATAGTGCTGCAATAAACATAGGTGTGCATATGGCCTTTTGGATTAATATTTTTGTGTCCTCTGGGTATATTCCTAGGAGTGGATTGTTGGGTCATACGGAAGTTCCATTTTTAGTTGTTTGAGAAACTGCCATACAGTTTTCCATAGAGGTTGGGCCAGTTTGCATTCCCACGAACAGCATAGAGCATTCCTTTTTCTCCACATTCTTGCCAACATTTGCTGTTTTCTGTTTTTTTTTTTTTTTAATGTGTGCCATTCTTGTTAGTGTAAGGTCATATTTCATTGGGGGTTTTATTTGTATTTCCCTGATTATGAGGGTTGTTGAACATTTTTTCATATGCCTGTTTGCCATTTGCATTTCTTCTTTGGAGAAGTGTCTTTTAACTTCTTCTGCCCATATTTGGACTGTATTTTTGGCTTTGTTTTTCTTGAGTCTTGTGATTTCTTTGTAGATTTTTGTGCTCAGACCCTTGTCTAGTATACGGAGTGCAAATATTTTCTCCCAGTCAGGAGGCTATTTGTTTTGGTAAATGTCTCTTGCTGTACAGAAGCTTTTTAGTTTGATGTAATCCCAGCTGTTTATCTTTTCGTTCACTGTCTTTGCTTTGAGGGATGTGTCTTTAAAATGTTAGTTACTAAAATGTATGAGAATATATTTAAACTATGAGTATGAGATGACCCAGGGAAAGTATATGATATAGAATGAGAAAAGGACCTAGGACCACACCTTGAAAAAATCAATATCTAATGGGTTAGTTTAGAATATACTGATCCTGCAATTATTTTCAGAGAATTAGTGAGAGAATGAGGAAACTAGGAATAGAGCAATTTCACAGATGCCAAGAGAAGACTATTCAAGAAAAATAGGTAAATTGTTGACAATTTCAGATCCTCCTGAGAAGTCCAGGCGAAAAGTAGAATGTTTGTTGGATCAGCTGGGACAAGAATAGAGGGTTCTTTAGGAAAGTCTTCTCCCATTTGCCCAAGCACAATTAAATGTAACCTCTTCTGGGTTCCCAATGAAGTGTGCTTGTTCCTGTTACATCACCTATTTGTATTTGAAATGACTGAGGGTATGTCATCCAGGGAGGACAAGGGCTGTTTTAAGCGATTTGATTCTTAGAAATTGAGTAACTCTTTTAATTTGTGAAATTTTAAACAAATATTTTTTGAATATAGGAATAAAACAAAAAGAAGATTTAAATGGGCAGAAAAATCTAGAGAAGACTTGGAGTGTCAAATACCAAAGTTTTACAATGAAGATGACTAATATAAACCACCTTTACCCATGTCATATATTCATTCAAGAGTACTCAGCTTGTAATGAGAGTCCTCCTTCAAGAACATTCTGCTCAGAACTCTGAGGGTTAACTGTTCAATGGTTGTTAATTGGTTTCCTTTCCTACTCTATTTCTCTGTCTGTGATGGCTTTGTAGATAACAGATGGTTTTGTTGAGTGACATCATTGAGAGTATCAATCAGAAACCATATTATTAGCTACTGAAAAAAGCAAAGAATTTTCCCTCCTAGAACCTGAATGTAGTTTACCCTTGAAATAAAAAATGTAATGAACATTTAAGTGAAGAGTTAATAATTACATATTCCACATTTAAACTTAAAAATTAGAATGAATTACCTTTCTCTCCTTCACTATCAAATGATAATTTATATTCTGCATTTAAACTTAAAAATTAGAATGAATTACCTTTCTCTCCTTCACTGTCAAATGATAATTTCCTCCTTCGTAGTTTACAGTTGTTTCCATCAGAATCATTCATAGATTGTGATCGTAGTAAGAGATCAGCCTTTGTTAATGGATGTGAAGAAAGAATGACAATTATTCAACTGGGACAAAAATATATTATCAGTAAACTCTTCACTATTTTATATAATTTCCACTACCTGAGACAATTACTATATTGTAAGCAAAATAACTACAATAGTTTCAATAACGGTGGTTACTTAAGTATAAAATAGACTGATAGAATAATCCTCGAAGTTTCAGCATCTGATGGGGAAATCATAACTGTAAAAGTTATTTGTCAGAAATGTTGGGGGAAGATATTGTTAACATTTGGAGACACCATACTCCTTTATGTAGACTGTGTTTTATGTAACGTTGTAAAGTTAAAATAAAATAAAAGACCGGCAGCATCTGTAATGCTGCAGAGAAAAATGTGTAAACCAGTATAATTAGCTATGATATTTAAATTACATGGTAATGATTGCAAGGTTAAATTTCACAGCAATAAATATAAGGCTGAATTCAATAATCACTGTGCTTTAAACCCTTTATTATTTTTGTTCTTAGTTCTCCCTTTCTCCCAGTTCTGGTTCTCACTATAAAATTCTATCAATTTCATAAAAGTAGAAACTCCCAAATACACAAAACAAATGAAAGCTCCTGTTTTCTTTAGTTGAATCCTGCCTAAAATTTTTATGTAAAGAACTTATTTGTGATAGATGTGGGCTCTCTTTCAAGTCAAAAACAGAATGGGGTTGGTAACACTGGAATGGGATTTGATAAAATTACTGAATTAAAACCATTATAGAAACACATGCTCTCAATAACCTCCCCCTCTTACCACTTTCATTTTTCAAATTTTCAGTGTTTTGGGAAAAAAGCGATGGTCTGACCTAGTGCTTCAGGTTATTATTAAATGGTGCCTTGGAGCACTTAAAAGTTTCCCTTTCTCTTTAAGTCATTTACAGTGTCTGGGGGTGATTACACTCCATGGGGACTTAAATTTACCAACTTTTATCTAACTATTGACTTGAGGTTGCTTTGTTCCATATATTAGTTGGCATTAAAATACACATCAAGTATCAAAAACCCCAATTTTGATTTCTGACAAATAAGTATTTAGAAGGGAGATGGGTTTACTGGGTTTGGGAAGGAAGAGAATGGAGTAACCTAGTAATCATACTAGTAATCAATTGTGGGCTATGATTTTAAGTCGTGTCTTCAAAGAATAGTTGTAGGTCCTAAGGACATATTTTCATAAATGGAAGAGAGTGAAGGGCTACACTCTAAAAACTCATTCTAGGTTAACTTGCATGTGGAATCATTTAAAAAATTATTTTTACAGTACCATCTGTTATTCATTCTGTAACACTCATTTGACTTGGATAAAAGTCCGATTAATGCATAATTCTATGAGCTAGAAATTGCATTATACATGATTCTAAACTTGAATGAGTTTAATTTTTTTGTTACTATTGAAAAGAAATTGTTAAACAATGTATGGTGTAAATAATAACTGGGAGAATATTTTAACTTTGTATAAGATAAACTCTTTTAAAGCATTTTTCAATAGCCTGGAATTATCCATTTCTTACAAATAATTGGAACACTCCATATAAGCCAATGCTATTTTAAATCAAGTATGTTACCTACAAATTCCTACAAGATCAAATTTAATTGCCCTACTTAAAGTTATTCAATGTTTTTAATGTAATTAGACAAAATCTCTTCATATAATTTAGAAATTTCAATATTTACCTTACTTTCCTTCCAAATATTTAGGCTTCGCAAAATTTTGGTGTAATATTTTACTTGTACTTTCAGAAGTATTTAGGCAGTTCAAGAATAAAATAAAATGTCAAAAGTACAAAAATTAACAAACAGCGTATACCTTTGCACTTTCATGCCTTAGGTTGAAAGTCAACTCTAGGTTTGTTAGAAAATGATCAGAAAACTCGGGATACATATCCAAAACTTCTAACAGATCTTCTCTCTGGATTTTGTGCAAGTCACAGTACGTGAGAGCTCTTACATCTGCATTAGACTTTCCAGGTTTGGCATAAAGATGAACCATTTCTCCAAATATGTCATTTTTTCCTAAAAAAAGGAAGGAGAAAAATAAAAGAAGGGGAGAGGGGTAAAAGGAATCTGAACTCAATGTTTTCTCTTTTAGAGGAAAGTAGAAGGGGACCACTCAACAATTCCTGAAACAAAGATCTTCAACGTAAGATCCCACGACCAAGGGACAATTGGGCTGAAAAATTCTAGCACCTGGCACTGTTGGGTTCTGTTGAGTGGCGGCTGGGATGTAGCTCAGGGAGTTTGGGAAGGAAGAGAATGGAGTAACCTAGTAATCAAACTAGTAATCAACTGTGGGCTACGATTTTAAGTTGTGCATTCAAAGAATAGTTGTAGGTCCTAAGGACATATTTTCATAGTGGAAGAGAGTGAAGGGCATGTGCTTCGCTTACGTGCTGTGTGTCACATTGCCCCTGAGCTCACTGGTCCTGATGTAATTCCCATTATTTCCTGGCTTTAGTTTTTGGGCTAAGCACCTATAACACAGCAAATAAGTCTTCAGTCTGTTATGCCCACATTGCTAGAAAGGGCTTTGTTGTTTAAGAAGTGTGGTCTAATTTTGTTAAAGCAGGAAAGTGAGAAAGGTTGCAGTGAGTCAGATTCATGATCTCTGTATCTCAGGACAGTCCTGTAAGTGATGATGCCAACCAGAGGTAATGGTGGAGCAATTTCAGCACTCACAGGACTAAGGGAACAATTTGAACATATCTTGTTTCATTTAGTAACCACTTTTGGATTTGTCCTTAATTAATTTGTCCAATTATTTAATAAATCTAGTTAGATTATCTCAACATATGTAGTCATGCATTCGTGCCATATGGTCTTAATTCTAAATGTGTTTCCCGCTTACTTTTCTGACAAATCTGTGGTTATTTCAGCGCCTGGCTTCTGATGGGCTCTCCCATCTCCTCTGCTTAGCCACATGCCACCTGCTTTTTCAGGCCTTGTTCAATGATGAGAATGATAACAAGGGCGACAACAATTAGGACTTGGTGCCAGGGAGTGTGTCAGATGCTTAGGTGCATTATCCCTTTTAATCCCCCAAGTAACCTCTTGAAGAAATTACTGATTATTATCTAAATTTTATAAATGTGCAAAGAGGATTAGAGAGGCAAACTCATCAGGTCAAGGTCACCTTCTTAGTTGGATGAAGTGGAGAAAGGGAAAGAGCAGCCATGATTAAACTCCATGCATTCTGCCTCCAGTCAAAAATCTCAAGACACCTGGTATATTTAGTTTCTTCCCGTTATCTTTCCTGAAGGTCACTTATATTTTTTGTTTTTGCTTTTTGTCTCTGAATACCAAGAAACTTAAAAATTATACCTGTGGAATACATGCCACATAACTACTTGTAGATTATTGATTATATAACTTTAAATATTGTTAATGGCATTGTAAGATAGTACTTTCTTTCATATACCCTAAAGCTTATTTTCATATTTAGAAAAAAAAACAAAACAAAACACAACTTCCTATATCTGTTATTTAGTTTTTGGTAGACAAGTTCATATATACCTGACTATGAAAACTATCAAAGACATTTAAACAACAACGTTCTAACTAGTAAAAAAAAAAAAAATGCTGTAATGTTCTTATTTTAAATAGTACAGAGAAATTTTATTTAAATTAATTTAATAGGGAGGAATCAGATATGAAATCTTTAAAACAAAAACTTAGAGTGGAGAGAATATGTTAACTTTAGTCTAAAGTTGTTCTTAGCTTTTCAAAAAAGGAAAGAATAATTATAATCTGTGAGGATTTTATGTGCTAGTTTACATGGAAATGGAGACAAGAAAGGAGAATCTCTTGATACTTTATAGTTTTGACACTTCACTTTAGATTATTATTATCAAAGAAAAACTAAAAAAAAATTAACATGGGTTTCATATTTGAACTAGCTTATTTGTTTGTAACTGAGCAAAAAGTAAGCAGTCAGAATGCATAACTTAATTACACTCCAAATCATTGTTTTATAAAGCAAGAAGAAGCCTTGTTACCTTCCTGTAGAAACTAGGACTGGCTGATTTGAAGGTCAGAAATGCAGTGAAGCATGCTCTTTCTCACAACATACCAGAACTGTCAAGAGCAAATCTGATGAAAATACAACTATTGTATAGTAGCTACGTGATATGGGTTTTTTCCCCCTGTTTATGGATTATACATCAAATTAAGCATTGAGTCAATACAGGATACTTTTTATAGCTAGTAATGCATAAAGTTGTCAAAACATATAAAGTCAGCAAAATATATAGGAATCACTGAAATATCTTCATTTGTGCTTTTTTTTTGATATGTTTTTTTGATATATTTTTACAGATAGCAAAGAAAACTAAGTCCACATCATCTTGGGTGTTGATATCAAGAATGGAGTGAAAGGAAATCACTGAACTGCATGCATGTTATTTAAATGAATCTGGATTTAATCCATAGGGTATAAAAAAAGTAGAAATGTTCACACACACTGGGTGTGGATATTTCCTAGGGTTGCTTGCTTGGTGGTAGCTTGCTTACTTGGTCATAGTAGGGAGGAACAGATGCCATTTTCCTCTTCTTCTCTCTCTTCTTCCCCAATGTCCTGACATAGGATGTTTTGGTGCTTTCAATTGTCTCTGTTAATGTTGAGAACCTATACAGCCATTCTGTTTTTCACTTTTGGTTAAGCATTCAATAAATTACATGAAATAATCAATACTTTATTATAAAATAGGTACTATATTAGATTATCTTGTCCAACTTAGGCTAATGTAATTGTTTTAAGCACATCTAAGGTAGGCCAGGCTAAGCTATGATTTGGTAGGTTAAATATATTAAATGCATTTTTGACTTAATGGTATTTTCAATGTATGATGGGTTTATTAGGATGTAGCCCTATTTATAGTTCTAGGTAGGTCTGTATTAGAAAAAAATTCTACAAATTTACACCAATGAAATCACTAAATTTATTTTTGAGGAGATAGATTGCCAGAGTGGACTTCCTTTTGCATCAAAACCTGTTTAATGTATTACTAATTATAATCTGTCTTTTAACATTGTTTGTTAAATTCACAGCTCTCTATTATCTAGATGAGGACTCAAAATCTATTTGATAGGTTGCAGCAGGTAAAAGTACAATGCAAATAGATAAAATCATGGAAACACAAGCCCAGTTCATGACAGGGCATTGGCACATGCTAACAAGTATGTTTACAACATATGCATTTTATTTTAAGGTGTGAAAATTGTCATAGAAATGTTTACACATCAGAGAAAAAGTTTGCCAGTCAAGAAAACATTTTCTGCAAAGTTAATCTGATTTGAACTGTAAATAAAGATTTCAAATTACCCATCAGTCTTAAATAGTACTCATAACTAAATAGATCAGCCCTTTTCTGTCACTTTAAGCTATGCATTGTAGCAGCTAATCACTGAATTTGCCACCACCAGTTCTAAAACACTCACCCAGAATAGCTACCACAATGTCATCTTTGAGGATTTCGATGGAACCTCTGGATAAGAAATAAAGTGCAGTGAGGACATCCCCACAATGAACCAGGGTGTCTCCTGGAGGTGCATGGGTGGTCTTGAACTTCATTGCCAAAGCTCTAAGGCAACCTTTACTCGCCCCCCGAAAGGCTTTGCAGTTTTGCAGCAAAGTCTGGTTGAGATGTAGACAAATGTCAGCTTGTAAACATTCTGGGAAACCCTTTAGGACCTGAAGGAAAAAAAATAAAGAGTTTCATACTACCAGCACACAGAGTCCTTCCACCTGAAATAAGTGTATTTCTTGCTCACATAACTGCAGGTGTGGTAATTGTCACACAGGAGTTCTTACAATGCTTCTACCTCGCCTACCTTAATGAATACTTGGTTTGCTAAACATGTCAGAATTTT
Source organism: Scalopus aquaticus (assembly GCA_004024925.1). Classification (NCBI taxonomy): domain Eukaryota; kingdom Metazoa; phylum Chordata; class Mammalia; order Eulipotyphla; family Talpidae; genus Scalopus; species Scalopus aquaticus. The sequence continues at coordinate 60,533 of PVIJ01001289.1, read as the reverse complement.
AACTCAAATACTTGTTCTCTGAATTAACTGTAGGCATTCAGACTCAACACAAATGCTCTCATTAAAATGTAATGCCTACAATGTTTCACACTGCTTCTCACTCCCTGCATTATGTTTTGTAGCATCATACTGTGCACAGATATAATGCAATGTAACAATTAATAGGACATAACTAATGAGAGACAATCAACCTCCTGAAGGAATCTCAAGTCAATTTGGAGTGCTACCTATGGTAAACACCTTATGATTGGTAAAAATGACAATCCTGAAATAACCACAGTATTTGTAAATGTCATATACGAGAGAATACTCTCAACTAACAATACTTGGAATGTTTATGTCTCATATACACACTATTAAGACTAAATTTTTTGGTAAACACTAAAAATAGAGAAGGGGAAGAACAGCAAATATACTTTAAATGTGTAGTTCAATTTTCAGAAATGGAAATCATGCCAGGATTTACAATGCATACATAAAGCTTCTAAGAGCACTACTGCTTTGACAACTTATTCAGTGACTAATTTAAAACTTGTAGAAAGGATTAAATAAAAGTTTTTAACAAGAGCTACTCAACTTAGATTGAGTAAAATTTTATGTTATTTCATAAAACCCGAGTAATAGATAGGTTAAAGTCACTCTAACTTCTCTGTATGTGTCTTAGCTATTTTGGGTGTCATATGTAGCTTTTAATTTTCATGCTGACTTTCCCCTGTCAGTAAAAATAGATCCATTTAAATATGCTTTGGAGTAGAGGGAGGAGACATTATATAGTGCCTAATAATGTAATTTTAGGATTTCCTACCTTTTTAGGCCAACCTGGCTATTGCTGTCCAAATAGCTAAAAGTAAACAGTAAACATAACTTATTTGTATGGATAATTCAAATGTATGTAGCCCATAAAGGAACTTCAATAATATAATATCTAAGTCAACTTACAATTATTACTATTTTAAATATAAAGGCAGTCACAGGGATCCTGCTTCGGGGAGGCCACTGTGTGATGCAGTTAGGCAGACTGACTGCGACATCATGCATCTCAAATGTTCAATGAGACACTTGAACACAACAGCCAATATTTCCGATCTTTTCTCTTTCCTTGGGTAGTCACCCACAGAAATTCTACAGGTTTTTAGAAGAAAACTTGCAGAATGTTGAGTTCTGATCATGAATTTGCAACAGGTTGACACTTGTGCAAGTCACTTCATCCATCTGCATTTCTTTACAGTATTGGAATTTGTCATAAATTCCCAGTAGTGTCCCAACTGTCAGATACTGCTCACTCAGCTCCACAAGGAACTTAAACTTTTATCTCAAACTTTCTCTATTATCAGACTCAGATCAAAAAGAAATGAGCCTTCCTCTGTGAGCTGCTAGGTACTCATCTGAAGCTGCTCCCCATAACTGTAACTTTCAGATTCTTTTATATAACTAACCTCCCACCAGTTCCTGCTTGGACTGAAGAGCCCTTCTAAATAATAACTTGCTTAATCTTTGTGCCCTTCTGTCTGTGGGGCTAAAGTCTCCTTTCCCATTTGTTGGCATCCTAGATCATCCCAGCTCCCCTCATGGAACCAACCCTTTAGATCACTGATCCCTTTGACTTGTCTAAACGACCATATTGGATTATTTGGCAAGTGATATTAGATTGTAAGTAAACTGCATTTGGATACTTTTCTATTATAAAATGAAGCCACTTTATTTGGGGATGCTTTAGTAGAAAAAAATCCCACATGACCTTTCCTCCCTGGAGCCCACTGCTGTAGTCTCAGCATAACTCTCATTAACTCTCATATGACCCCATGTAAGTAAAAATGTAAATAACACTATACAGAGCAGTGGATTAGATACGCTGACTTTTCTCTAAGATTTGGCTGTAATAAGTTACAAATAAGATTTTATATTTTATATAAATGGGGAAGATATTGCTGCTGTTATATAGTTGGAATATGAATTCTGAAGCTGCTATTATTGATATTTCCTGAAGTTTTTCACTTATACTTTCTGATTGTAGTTTGGTTATTGAAGGAGAAACTGTGCACTCATGTGTAAGCACATAGGTGTGCATACCTTCATTGTGTTAGAAGATGTAGCTGAGATAGAGGTAGGGACACAATTTCTCTGAGTTTGTTATTTGAGCTATGAAATCAGATAGCTCTGAGTATTATATAAGCCATGACATGAGATGGACGCAGATCAGATAGGTGAGCTGAAATCTTGCTCCCACCACTTACATCAAAGTTGTGACTTTGGTCAAGTAACTTAGCTTCCCTGGAGATTCAGTTTCTTCTTTTGTAAAATTAGCAATATCTACAACACAGAGTTGTGTCCACAGTTAAATGTGATAATGCATGTAAACCATTTTGTGCTACTTAGATATTCAATAGACAGTTTACTTCAGGCCTTTTCCCCCATGTTTTGCTTGTTTTTAGTCATACATATTTATTGTTTCTGAAGAACTGATATGTTCTCTTTAGATAGAAATTGAGAGATACAATACCTATTGTGTTTCTCTCTTTGGTTTCATTGGTGAATAGAAAGTTCAAAACTAAGTTTGGTCTTCTATTTTTTGGTCATAATAAAGTTTAAAAATTTATGCTTCAGGGCCTCCCTGGTGGCACAACGATTAAGCGCTGCTCTGTGGAGCTATCCTCAGCGCGCGATGCGAGTTCGATGCCCGGCCGGGGAGAGTCCCACGTGGTGCGGCAGACCTCTCCTGCCTTGCCCGCTGCTCTCCTCAGCAGTGTACTTCTGATCTGCCTGTTCTGCTCCCCGCTCTGTCTCTGGTGGGCCCTCTCGCCACCCCACGCCTCTGGCCTGTACCCCAGCTTATATGTATAAATGAAATAAATCTTTAAAAAAAAATTTGTGCTTCATTGCCTCAGCAAAGAGATTAAGAATTCTTTTTCCTTTCATCGCTCTTTAACTCTTGCGTCCTGTTTCTGATTTGTGTTAAGTACTTTTGGCTTATACACACTTAGATTTTCACAGTGAGTTCCCTTAAATCAACTAAATCAATTTACAATATGTTCTTGGAGATCCAATATTACTAGAATCACTCACAAAACTTTAAAGGGCACTTTGGGAAAACATCATTCTCCTCTCAAGTGTCCTTGGTAAATGTTTTCATCTGCTAACATCCATCCTATCAGAAGTGATAACCACTGGAAAGAATAACATCAAGTTGGAGATGTCATGGAGTCCCAAGAAGCAGCCTTTGTATCAAAGGAAGATATACAGATCTTGGCATGAAGGACTTGTCTAGATTAAGGAATTCTCTTTGGTGTTGCCTTAAATTGATGTTTGAAATTTTTTTAAGTCAATTACATAGAATTGTAAAGAAGCAAATATCCAGCAATTGAGTCTCTTACCAGCCGAGAGGTTTGGATGTCCTAAATTAGTTAGCAATTTTGGAATCTGGGTTATGCCAAAATAAAGAACCTTTAAAAGAGGAGTTAAAAGAGAAGGAGTTAAGTTTAAGTAGATATCTACCCAGGGCACCCCTTTCCATTGCTCCCTGTTGTGTTGCTCTGTTGCTTCCTGCTCATGTGCTTTCTTTTGTCAGGTTGCAAAATTTCTGACATGGAACTTCCTCATCTAGTAATCAAATATTGGCATTTTACTGGGCCTTGCAGATCCGGTTGCAGAACAGCTATGTCAAATACACAAGTACAAATCAGGGTCCAACCGCTTTGGTAATTGTTATAATCATTTCCACTATACTCTACGCAGCCTTCTTGTCTGTCAAGTACTAAACTAGCAGGGGTACATAATATCCCTCACTGTTTATCTGGAACCATTTTTTACTGAGTTGGTCTAACCTCAAAGACCAAGGAATTTCACCCAGAATAAGTTTCATGCCCTGAGTCTTGGAAAAGCAGTCCTGATTCTTTTAGTAAAAAAATTATTAAGTTTCTACTAAATAGCAAGGATTACACTAAGGCATGAGAATATAAAATTAATAAAACATACTCTGAAAACATATGAGGTCCTCAAGCCTTTTTCTAAATTCTCAGATAATGTACAGAGAGATACATTTATATATAAATATATATATATATATATTTGTATGTATGTATATGTATGTGTTACTAGAATTTCTTATACTTTGCTTTTCATTAAAAATTTGGACATTTTTAATATAAGCTTATGACACTAATGATTATTTAAATAAACCTTTGGAGGTAATAGTTTAAGTGAAAAGCTCTAACTTTTTAAATATTGGCTGGTATGGAGGGAGATTCTTAAATTTTTTAAAATTCCAGAAAACTTCAAGGTTGATAAAAATTCCATTTTTTCATTATGATTTAAAGTCACTTGAATATTTATAAATGTAAGCTTAACTTCCTTTGACTTTAATATATGTATATAACATTCTTTGAAACTCTATGTATGACAAATGACACATTTTTTTCTTTGAAGTGAGTATGAAATGTTTTCTCTGATTGTTAGATGTTGACTCCATAGCTTAATGCTATGGGACCCAAGTTTAAAGACATTCAAACAAGAACAACAAAACAATCACAAAACAAGATGGCATTATTTAAACAAAGGAAAGCTCAGAAGAAATCACACAGAGAGAAAAAAATAAAAATGCTCTTCTAGTATATGCATCTATCAAGCATGACCAGGCATTAACTCAGAAGTATTCAACTCTATGTTAAACTTCTTTCAAAGTATATATAGTGTCACACATCTAGTGGCATAAATACTGCAATATTGTGAATCTACATTTATGTAGTGCGTGAAATGAAATTTTCCCTCTATGAGAAAGGAGTAGATAGCTTGAAAGTGAATGAATCTGGAAGCTAATGCAAGTCTTTAACTTCTGGTTGACATGTGTCCTCATCAAAATGACATTAGTTTCCATTAATTTTTAATAGGTAAATCCTAAAATATAAACTTTTATTTATGCCGATAAAGCAATTACATTAGATTACACCTTTTTATGTATTCAGGTTTAAATGAAAAATAAAGTGTGACCTAGGTCTATGATGAATCACAACTAAGGAAACGTGTCCTGGGCTTCAGTCAGTGGAGGCTGAAACAGAGGCATATCCTAATTAGTGAAGTTTTTTTTTTTTAATGTGACATTATTACATTACTTTCAAGGAAGGGTATGTTTTATACTGAAATTTGCTCTAGGAATAGTTCTTCTATAACACAACTTCAACATTATTTTGTCTTTTCACAGAACTAAATATCCCCTGGGTGGAAAGGTGAGACAGTGATGCTATATCCCACAGTTTAAGGCTTCTCTTTGTTTCTAAGGGATAGTCTCCATGCTCCTGACCCGCCTGGTCAAAAGAAGTGAGGTAGATAAGGACTGGTAGATAAGGACTTTCCAAATGAAGTTAAATATTCACAATATATTGACAACAAAGTGTGTCATTCCTTCCTTGAATTTAAGACCCAAGATTCAATATTAACTGTTTCTTAGGCTGGACAGAAATGCACTCTCTTATTATAAGCATGTTTTTGAGGTTTTGTAAGGAATTTTTACAAAGACTCTCTCTAGACTATTCCATAGTGTTTTGAATCCTTGCATTTCCTTTCAAAATGAATTAAAAGTGTATTCTCTACTATCCCCTATTCAGACAGTATAGGAGAGTAACGGAAATCTATGTTGTAATGAATGTCTTTTCATTTAGAATAACTGTAGATGGGGACAGTGCTAATACCAGGTTGAAAAAAGCACATTTGTAATGACAATCTGAGTGTGGCAAATGGTTTCTCAAAATAGCAAATTAATCATAGGAACAAATCAGGTAATTCTAATAACTCACACTAGGAACTTTCCGAGGAAATTCTGTGGGTTGTTAAATACACTTAAATCTTGACAAATTAGGACTAATCAAAACACAAATTAACACTTTCCTTAATGCATTAAACCTCAAACACGACTGTCAAATAGATTTTGCAAGTAATAGATTAAAGTCTCTGCTATAGAGTACAACCTTAGATCACGTAACATTTTCTGAATCTCAGTGTCATTTACCACGTAAGCATTAAGTTTTTGATGTCTTTAGCATGTATGAGATACTGACCTTTGCTTTTTGTTGTTTCTAGAAGCTAATGTTCTTTCTTTATGGATTTCTTAATTTTGGGGTCATCCCAAATACTAATTCTATGATTATGGTTTATCACTAACGAATAGGAAATACATATTTTTCAAGTGTCCTTGTGATTTCATGTTTAATACTTTATATTTCACCATTGATCTAGGTATCTGAATTCTTTCAGTAGTTTTAAACATACACGTATATTGGTCTAAAGCTCAAACTGCTTTGTCATTTGTCATTGGCCTGGTTGTCATAAATTCCTCATCCTTGCCCTGTTTGTCCTTGTTCTGTTCCCGTTTGTCTTTTCTTGCAGACAAAATCAGAAATCCAGGAGAAAACAGCTGAGGACAAGATGGAGGTAGAAGTAAGACAAGGATTAAGTTACAACCTCATTATCATAGTAAAAAGCACACCCACCAGTTCTATTACAAGGCTGGTCAAGACCAAACTTGGAAGAAAAAGGATGTGAATGAAGTTTCTTGAAGTCCCTGGCTATTCTCTGAAATTCTTCTGGGGCAGACCCGTCAGCTGCTCCTTTTCCTTAGTGCTTCTTCTTATAACTCCTTGCTTCTTTCCAATTCAGAGAGATGACCTTTGGGACAATAGTTCACCATTTCTGCAAGTTGTTGGCTCTTAATTAAACCTGGTTATCCCCACTAACACGTCTCTTGATTGGCTTATGAGTATTGAGTAGTGGGATACCTTGGAACCTCTGAAGGATTCTAAAGGCAACAGAAGGTATTTGTATTGTGAAAACCGATTTCAGGACCTCAACCCTCTAATTTCTTGAGAGAGGGAGTGAGGGAATGGACATGGGGTATAACTATATTGGGTTCAATGCTTTGCAAATACTCCTTCCCAAGTGGATTAACTACTGATGATCTAAATTTGCTCAAAAATTAAGGAAAAAGGAGGTGCAACTCTCAGATAATGAAAAGAATGATTTAAATACTATCTTATATTTGTAATATCATCTTAAAGTTGATTCAAACTTTATGGCTTTAAGAATATTTCTCCAGTATAATATTTTAGATAATTCTTTTTTACTAATCCATCAACTTTACATAAAGGTAACAGAGTGGCAACTATCCCATTTAACATATATGAAAACTGAACTATAAATACATTAAAGCACTTCACTTGTGGAGAAACTAAGACTCTAAACTTAGTACCTTATTCCTTAGACCACTGTGACTTGCAATAACTTCTCCAAATTGGATTTCTAAAGTTGTTTTCAGTATGGTGAGATGGAAAATGCGTCCCATTCATTTCATTTATTGGTTTTACCAAAAAAATAACAAAGGATAGAAGGCAATATAATTTTTTTTTCATTTTGTACCAGTTAAGAGTATTTGTAGCCCAGAAAGATGAGTGCTAGGCAATAATTCAATTGTTTTCCAGAGAAAAGCATGGCTGTATCACCAATTAGTTACTTTTTGCTAAATTGTAGAAGTTCACAAAGTAGAAGTTTTAATCCCCCACCTACCAGACTCCCTTTCTGTAAATTTTATTTACTTTTATTACCTAGCACTTCGAATGTTCCAGATATTGTTATCTTCCAGCACATCTCTACCTCCATCAAGTGATTTACAAACCAGCTGTGTAGATTCTGACACCTATTTGTACTGGCTATCGCTATACCTCCTAGTGGAATTACATAGTTCAAACAGATAGCACATAAAAGAATGCATAGTAAAAGACAGCAGGCTTCCCCTATTCCGATGACAATGAAGCTACATGCTTTGGAAAAACTTTGTAAAAGTGAGTCATTTTTTTTTTTTTTAACAATGCAAGCATTGGTTAATTTTACATTAGGTATGAGCCCTTAAAGATATATAAAAGTGGAAAATTATGTAGCTCATTAATTTTAAAACTATTCAAAAGTGACAAAAATTCAGAAACACATGGGAATTAAGAAACACACTGTATGATAACTTTGGTCTACAGAAGAAGTAATTTAGAAAGTAAAAAAAGGAGAACATTTCATATCAAAATCCATGGAACCACAGAAAAATCTTGTGTTCAAAGGGAAATATATAGCCTTCATTATTAAAAAAGAAAGTCTCAAACAATAAAAGACCTTAATACAAATGTTAAGAATAACAGGATGGGCCAAAGAAATAAAAAAGTGGAAATTAATGAAGGCAACTGCTGAAATGAATAATAGCAAGAATAAATTAATGCAAAGGTTAAGCACCTTGAAAAAAATCCAATCTGCATAAATCTTTGAAAGACTTGCTGAACAAAAGAAGAAAGAATAAAAAATATACAAGTTTAGGAATAAGAAAGCACATGTATCTGCTGATACAGAAACAACTAAATGAGTTAAAAGAGAATCTGACATGAAATTTTATAACTTTTTGAAAATCTAGATGAAATGGTGAATTCTTGCCTATATTGACCAAGGAAAATCAAAATAAGTAATTTATCACAGTAAATTAGAATGGGGTCAAAGACCTACTATAAAAATCACAAGAACCATATGGTCTTGAGATGATACAGCTCTAATTTTAGATCAATATCATTATAAAAAGATGCAAAGCTCTAAATAATTTATTATTCAATAAAATCAATAATCTACAAACAAATCTATGGTCAAGTAGGATTTATTTCAGGAATGCAAGACAATTTCTAATCTTAACGGTGAGGTTAATTTCATTAAACTTAGCTATTTCTACTTCAAATTGTTTTTAAGAATCTAGTGAACTAAAATAGACTCTGGAGAGAAAAGTGAACACTTAATGACAAACATTAGTGTTTTTATCCTGGAAAAGACTGAGGGCATGGAGTAGTTTCCATCTCTGGACTGTTTTTTATCAGGATGTGTCTAGTCTAAATTGTTTATGGTAAACAAATGTTTCATCAATAAATTTAGAGGACATGATTTAACGGAAAAGTGTCTTGTAATCTACATAACTTTTGGAGTATAAAATATAGATGTTTAATGATCAGAAGTTTGATTTTGCTTAAGTGTTATGTTATCACACACATTGTTAGGGAATGCCTATGTTAAATCTCAGCCAGAGCACTTACATAGTAAGGACATGATATTCTTAAATAGCTAGATCTCCAATCTTTATTTATGACTTGTGATTGCATATATCCTTGAAATTATTAGTAAATTTTGATACTGGCTGCAATTTCTTATTCTTGTGAACTTGATTTAGCAATCTGGATTTAGGGTTTTCTGATATTTTGTAATTGAATAAAAGTAGTAACCTTTTATATGAGAGTATTCTCAAGTATCCAAAAATGTAAAAAAAAAAAAAAGATTAACAAGTGTTGACATAACTTGTGAGATATTAAAGTATGGTATAAAGTCATCAAGTATGAAATGTTATGAGATTGCCATAGGAATGGACAAACAGCTGTTTTGAAAGTACCGATATATCTCAATCAGAAAATTTAACTATAAATAAGGTGATATTTAAATCAAAAGAAAAGAATGATATATAAATTCTACCAGTATTGCCTTCTATTCGTGTGAAGAAAATAATTCACAATCTACATTTCAAGCAGATTAGAGATTTTTCTTTCTAATCATATAAAAATTTTAAAAGGAAATTTAGGCAACTACTTATATAATCTATATATTTAGTAGGGTCTCTGAAAAACTGGACAGGATTTCTGGATTATATGAGGAAAGTTGACAAATTGGATCATATTAAAAAAGAAAAAAGACACTTTAAATCCAACATATATCTTAAACAAATGGGTATATGGAAAAAATATTAGGAACAAATTACAATAGAGATGACAGCTAAAGTACCAGCGTCTGTAGTTTAAAGAATTCTTACAAAATGATAAGAAAAAGATAACCCCAAAATTGCAAAAATGCTCTGAACAGGTAGTTCATAGGAGAAATATCTTGATTAACCAAACTTGCTTCATTATACTGCTCTGACCTCAGTGCTAGTATTTGCTATTGCTAGATATTAGGCACAGTTTATGAATAAAGCAGATAAAATTAGACTCTGGGCTAATGTCCCTGCCTAAAAAGCACCCCCAGGGCCCCATCTTTCTAGCATCCATGCACACACCGTGTTTCACAGGACAGGATTAGAATATAGCTGGAGAGTGATCTCTGTGATTCAAATATAACAGTTAAAACTACATGGAGTGTCTTTTCCTTATCTTCTCACTATGGAACTTGTTTTAACTACTGATGTGTTTTAGCATTGGGTTGTACAGCATACTGATCTTAGAGTATGACAGTCTAATGAGAAAACTTAACTAGAGCATATATAAAAATGACTGTTAAAATACGTCATTTGAGGTACTGGACTCTGAATAACAAAGATTCTTATCAGCTGGTCCCTAGTTGAGTGTAGATTCCTCTAGTGGTGACCCACCTGACTAGTAGAGACCAAAATGGAAATTAAAATGGATTTGTTAGTAATATCTGGCATGAAAGCAGTAATGGCTGTTTTAGCCATTCACACTCATCCCCGTGGACAGCAATGTGACTAAAGAAAGAAAAATAAAATATATGTAAATATCTTAAGTGCTACTGCCCAAAGACTATGCGAGCTCCTGGGTTGAATGAATTCTTTGTGGTTATTTTCACAGTTAAAATAATCTGACATATTGGGTGGAACATTTACATATTTATTGTCAATATAAATTTCCAGGCCACTATGTCTATCTAAGGTGATTCTTCCATTGAGGAAAATAATGGACTTTTATTTTGGGAGAAATTGTGTATACTTTGATTCCATTAAGTTTGATAGATAACAAGTTACGCTGATATTTGAATTAAATGGAAATTAAAGATATTTCCAAAGAACATTTTAAAATTGAATTTCGATGATTTGGAGACTTTTTATTGTTGGATAAACCATGCTGAATATTAAGAGATCTTAAAAAGAATGGAATTGGAACTATTCCTGTGAGCCTACCATTTCAAAAAAGTATTTTGAAACACATTATACTTTCAGCATAAGAAATCGCACTCTGGAGTCCTTTTTTAATGGTGCCATTATTTCAAAGCATTTAAAAACAATTTAAGACAGCATTTCCACCTTCCCACTACTGTAAGAAAAACGTTATTAATAAGCAGAGAAACTGAAGCATGGTAATGTGTTCCTTGCCTCAATATGGTGTTTCTGCAATGACCATTTTTCATGTATAAAGACCTAGATCATGTTGCCATCATTGCACCTGGCTTAGGAGCTGCTAAAGATCAGATTCCATTGTTGCTGAACTGACTTTGCACAGAAGCAGCATGGTGCCAGCTGTACAGAAATCCTTTCTGATGATGGTTGGAGACTAGAGTGAAGTGAACATCATCATTTCTGAAACATGACGAAGCACATACCATTTGTGACCTGGAAACACCTGAGGTGCTTCCATTTGATATTGTTTATATTGAGCACTTCAGAGGGTGTTTATTGTTCTGTCTGATTTTTTTTTTTTGAGACTTTAGGATATAGAGTTGGTAAAGTATAGAAAAGGCATGTGCCATGTTCTTAAGCACTTACTGCCAAGTGTCTGTTGACTACAGTAGGCAAGTAAGTGTGTTAATGGTAAACATTTTTTGTGACTCTATACATTTTTTATCTATGAGGTTGAGTCTGAAATCACTAAAAATTCTCCCCTTTTCAACTCAGATCCTATCATACACCTCCTCCTTTCTGAGGCCTTCATCTAATCTCTGCTAGATTAAGGAGCTTGGACCATGTTGTAGAAGTGCCTCTAAGTTTTTTCTTGTACACCTCAAAACCATTTTTTTAATCTTTTCTTTTATATCTCCTGTCTTTAAGGAAAACTTTCCAGCTGAAGTGTTTAGTCCCCTTCCTATGTCCTTATTCCAAATCTTTTCTCTGTTTTTTAGATTTTTTTCCATTAATATTTCCAGAAATAGACTTGTTTGTTCCCTTTTCTGCCTAAGATGAATTCAATAAAGTTTTTGGAGTAAATGCCTTAATTTTGCCTTGTGTTCTCCCTCATATTTACCTCTACTTTTGTCTTTGTCTTTACTTGAAATGGTCCCTCTCAGTTAGTTCTCTTTTACTAGCAATTCTATCACTCTCCTAGCTAGTGGTTTTGAGTGATATGCTACGTAGAGGCAGATATACCATGAAAGACATGCAGTTACACATAAGGGAGCAAGAGTGGGCAGCAGCTAAGTAAGCATCTCTGCCATCATTCCCCATTGTTTTACACTTTTGACATATTTGAGTTCAGGGGTTTAGAAAATATTTGAAAATAAGTTTTCAAATTGCAGAGAAATTGCAGGGAAGCTAAGTGACTTGTCCAAGTTTAGTGGAAATTTAAGAGTGAATGCTTGGTTCTTCTGAATTCTTATTCCATATATTTCTTTCTACTATTTATGTATATCTGAGGGGGCCATTTTTAGGTAAGGAATAAAATTCTTAATTAAATGTTTACTAGGGTTTTTCTTCCATGCCAACATAATTTGAAGTGGTGGAGTAATTTCTGCTAAAAGTAGCTTATTTCTCTCCATCCAAAATGATGCATTTGGATTCTTAATCATTATATGAATTTTCATTCAGGACAAGCGCTTATGTCATGTGAGGAAACTTGATTCTACATTGACATGGAAGATGACTTTCAGTCCTTAGCAATGTAACTAAAATCAACATTGGATAATACAAGAACGTTTCAGATTAGGTGATAAAATGACTTTGATTTGGGAAAATTCCTTGAGATGCCTTCAGTCTTAATAGAAGAAAATATCTCCTCCCTCCTAATTGGTTAAATTTCTAGAGAACAAGTTTTCCAGAATAGATCTATAGACATTTTTGAGATATTTACTATTCCTAAGCCTGACATCAGATGCAAAAGAACTCCTTCCTTTCACAAGCTTCATTATCCTGACCCTTTTCCTCTTGCACTCTAAACCTTTTGGTTCAATTGAAAGGGAGTACATAAGTATTTCCAGAATGCTTTGATTCTGGAACATTCTGGAAATAGCAGTTTCATAAAAAGCAAAAGATGTAGGGAATAAGGAATATGGCTACAGGTTTTAGGTCAGTTCCTCCCTACATTTTGTGTTCTATCAAGGAATCAAATGTCTTAGGTTATGAAAAGTAAGTTTAGGTCAATTGATACAGTGATTGGAAACCATGTATTTCAATTGGACATGGCTGAATAGTAAAAGTGACCATCTGAAATGTTCATGAAAAATTATACAGAAATTTATATTTAAATAAAATAAAATGGAATGTTGATACAAAATGTAACAGTTTGATATTCTTTTATGTATCACAATACATAAATTTAAATCACTTTAGATTATTATTAAATTGCAAATTAATTAACAAAACATTGATTTTCATAATATGGCTTTGGAAGTAAAAAAAAAAATCCACTTAGATTTTTTTTTGACCCCTCAATAGCCTAAGAGTGCAGTTACTTTTCTCTAATCAACTTTGGTTTTGCATATTATGTTTCATTAGGAAACTTCCTCCATTTGTTCCATTTTCAGAGTTATCTTACATATTGAATTTTACTCACTTTGCAGTCACAAGATGAGGAATGTAGACACTGTGTACAAACTAGAAGTTCGTGCAAAGTCAAGCTCTCAAAACCACATGCAAGACTTAGTGGCACATGGTTTAGAGCTCACACACTCCAGGATCATGTAATACAGGCGTGCAGATGAGAGGAAAGAAAAGCATCTACATCATGAAAATAGAGGATGATGAAAAGAGAATGACATTTTCTTATGACAATTATCTAATGCAAACCGTATACCCATAACCTTTACCAAAGAGGGAGGAGGGACAGAGAATTCACTTTTTGTGGGGAATGGGAAACTATAATAATAATTTTTAGAGGTCAAGTCATCGTTAAAGTTAAAGATTTCTGTTTTGTGCTTGGCCTCTTCCAGGTAATCTTCCCCAATTTTTTGCTTTGTATTTCCTCTGCTACATCATGCAAAAAAGATCAGAACTAACACTAGAAATCATTGAACAAGTTCTAAACCTGACAGATAACAAGGGTGTTCTCCACAATTTACACGATAATTAAATTGGATATAAATACCTCCTGTTCTTACCGGTGGGTGTTGTGATTCCATGTATTAAGGTGTGAAGCAGACAGGAAAGAGATAAATCTTTCATAAGTACATTGTAAATAGGCAAAGTGGTATATAAACCATATTCATAGGTAATAGAATTAAACAATTAGGTAAATAGTTGTCACAAAATAGACTTTATCACAAAAATGGACACAAAACTAGAGTTATATGGAGCGAGGAGGTACAATAAATAATTGTTTTACTATAATTATTGAAATATTCTGGCAGTATGGAACAACCAAATTGAGTGACATGTGTTTTGATTAAAAGTTCTTGACACTGCTTCAGCCAACCCAGCATTAGAGAGTCCCCAATAGTTTCTGAATGCTGATACCTTCCTTAAATAATAATACAAAAGGAAATATATAAAAGTGATAAAAACTATAGGTGGTTTCTTGTGAGTAAAGGATCATCTTGGTGAGATTAACTTATCAATGAACTTTTACAAGGAACTTACGCATAATTATGAATAACTCATGCATTCAGTTATGGTTTTGTATAAAATGTGTTAATTGATTAGTTCTCTAAATTAAAACTTTTAAAATGGCATGTCTTAGTTCTCAGTCATATCAATCACACACATTTATGATCAACTCATCCATGTATAAATATACCTTTCAAATTGGGCAATATTTCTAGTGCTTTCTGCACCTTGATTGCTAATTTTGAACCTTTGCTTTTTTGTTAGACTATTACTGGTCAAATAAAAAATGTCAATCTAAATTGAACAGGTTCTTTTATGACAAAAAATTGTATTATGCTGTTGATGTCGTTAATGTGAGTAGCTTTACTTTGCGAGGAGTACGCAGAAACGGCCTGGCCCAGTAGAGGAAGAGCTAGATGGGAGAGCACCCTGTTCTTAGTTTTTGTTTTTTTTTAATAGATGTATGATATGCCATAGAATTTAGATTTGTTCCATAAATGTACCTGTCTTCAATTCTCCTAATAATAAAAAGTGCTCTTTGAACCATAGCAATGTTATTAACTGTGTTGATTTTTGAGCATTGATAGAAGAGGGGAAGGGTTAGGAAAAGTGATCATTGATGTTGAATTTGCTTAGAAGTTATGAAAGTATCCATATTTCCCCCTTAAAAGGAAAGATACATTAAACCAGGTACAGTTAAACAGCACATGGTTAATTGTTTAAAGTAGAGAAAAACGGTTATTAATGGAACCATAAGATGCTTATGCCATATTTAAGTTCCCTGGCCTTCAAATCCTAAATGCCTTATTTTTTTTTTAAAGGTGTTAACATTGAATCTCTGGGGGCATTAGAGTTGTTGCTGTTTACTTGACATATTTTAATGTAATTTTTTTTTTTTTTTTTTTTGCATGCTGGCAGCTAGACCACGGGTGAAAGCCCGGGTCTCAGCTTATTAATGGTTTCCTCTAAGCACAAGCGGAAACTGTACTACACATAGTTATATCAGTTTGCATCATGTTATAATGCCTTTGCCACACAGTATAACTAGATTTAGCACCATGCAATGCCATGAATTGAGAATGAGACACTATCTCCAGGGGAGAAAATAAACATCTGAGAGAGGAAAACAAAAGCAAAGGGTTCAAAGCTGGTGAGACTGGTTTTTCTATTTTGGCTATAGCTATAATGCCTGCAGTGCTTCATTTTGGAAAACAGAAATACATACCATGTTCATGTCAATGCCATTGGTGTAAGTCCATGCGTGCTGGAAATATTCTTCTAGTCGTTGTCTCAGAGGGTTGGGGATTTGGTGAAAGCGAATAAACTCTTTTACTCGCAGCATCTGCATGTGGTACCTGGCAGTTCCGGAGTATAGTCTTTGGATAATTGCAGATACATTCCCAAAAATGCTTGCATACATTAGTGCTGGATTGGATAAAAAACATAGTTATGGAAGAAGACTGCATTTGGTAACAATGTATCTGTCAGAATCTCAAGTATGTAGTATTTTGATAATCTCAAACCATTTGTGAGAATTTAGCACTGACCCAGGGGGAAAATATGTTAAGCCAATATTGCTGTCAATTTTATAATCTTGGATGATAAATTTGGAGAAGGGAGAGTATCCAAATTCACATGGATTTTAAATTAAAAAAGAAGGTTTACAATATCAACCTGTGAGTATGACTAGAAATAAAATGCATCTAGAATATTTTGTTTTGGGATAATATGTTATGGGGTATACCATATATAAGTCCTGGGGGGACGGAGTCCCATAAGGCAAAACATCTTTTAGAAATTTTAAAACAATTTTTTGAACTAGAATTAAATTTTAATCTTTACATTGTGACATCACCTCCTCTCAGCTTAAGCCTAATCTTGTAATATTAAAAATCTATTATAAATCTTAAGGTTATTTTGAATACTTTGGATTTGCTAAGGAATAATTGTTTTTAAGTAATTCATAGTTTCTTTATAAGTGTTCATTTGTATAAATTTCTCACTGAAACTGAGCTTTACAGTATTATACATGAGAAATAGGTAAAGTGTGAAGATACAGCTTTATTTTTGTAGATAGAAATAAAACACATCTTTGTTCTTTTCTATGGAAAAAGGAAATTGCTAGACCATCCTTACTGGATGCATTTGATATTAAATGGACTACCCTTTCTCAAGGGTAGTCTAAATCTAGCCTTAATCTTTATGATTTAAGATTAGCATTTTAAGCATATTCTCTTTTACTTTTTACATTTGTATTTGCATTCATGAGCATGGAAAGTCACATCATGATATCTTGATCTTGATCTTTGGGCATGTGTTAGACCTTACTGGGGCTTACCATTTGTTTAAGGCACTGGAACCAAGCAGGTGGGGAGAAAATAAACTGCTCAAAGTGTTTAATTAAATTATCTCCAACCAACACATTTTTCAGGGATAACATCCTTATTTCATTTTTAATGAATGTTGTAGTTTTATCTCCATATTGCCATAAAAGTGAACCAAAACATCAGTTTGTGTCATAAACAGGTGTTTCTACTTGTTAACATGACAAAAATCTGGATTATAAGTATATGGTTGGGTTCATGAATGCCATATATTTCTCTTAGGAAATTCTATGATGATGGCTTTTTAAATAATGAAGGCAAGGCTTCCCCCCCCTTTTCTTTTGAAAGCAATTGGAACTAAAGGCTGTAAACAAGAGGAAAGCACAAAATGATTAATTATATTCTGTGCATAATACTTAGTAAATGCCTATCAACTGTCATAAAATAATAGTCAAAAGCAAGTTGGCAGAATACATACATACATATATATGTATTTTGCTTCTAAACTCAATAGTTTCCTTATAGAGAGTTATTATTTCATCAAAATGCTTTGCTTTAGGTTAGATCTTATACATATGAAACAGGTATATCTTAAAACTTCCTTTAGCACAATATGCTAACCAAACTAATTGATTTAGTTGGCCAGGTATTAGCTGAAATATCTTGGTACACTCACTTTCCTATGTAATACAGAAACTTTAAAAAAATGTAATTTCAAAAAAAATTTTATTGATGTACGATTTTTTAGTTTTGAAGTATAGAGTTCAGTTGGTTTTGTCAAATATGTACATCCCTATAAACACAATCAGGATGTAGAATATTTCTACCAAAAGATTCTGCTGTTTTCTTGGCTGCATCCACTCATTGCAGACCTTAGACAACCACTAAAGTTCCTGTGATTATAGATTAGCTTGCATTTTCTAGGATTTATATAAATGGAAAGTAATATTCATTTTTGTCTGACTTCTCTTGTTCAGAGATTTTGAGATTCATTCTGTTGTATCAGATTCATTCTGTTGTATCAGTAATTTGTTCTTTTTATTCCTGAGAAGATTCACAGTTTATCTCTTTGAGTTACAGAAATCTCACTATTACTAGTTTTTTTACTATTATGAATTAAATTGCCATGTACGTTTGCATGTAAGTCTTTGTGTGTGCAAATATTCTTCCCTTTTAACTGCCTGAGTGGAATTGCTGAGTTGTATGTCATGTTTAATTTTATAAGAAGTTGCCAAACTATTTTCCAAAGTTATTGTGTCGTATTCCCACTGGCAGTATATGAGACCACCAGTCCAGGTGTTTCATAAACTTTTGAACATTTAAAACATCAGTCTTTCATTTGTACCACAGTAATGGGTCTATAATATCTCATTAAGGTTTTAACTTGGAATGCACTAATGACTAATATCTTTTTATGTACTTACTGATCATTCATACACCTTTTTTTTTTAATTTGGAAATGTATGCTCATATCTTTTGTTCATTTTAAAATTGAATTGTCTTAATATTATGAAGTTGTAAGAATTCTTGATATTTTCTGGATACAAACTCTTTTTTAGAAATAAGTATTGTGTTTTCTTTCTGTCTATCATTTGTCTATTTCTTTTCCTAATAATGTCCTTTAAAAAGTTAAAGCTACTAACTTTGATGGAACGCAATTTATCAATTTTTATTTTATGGTTGAGAATTGTTTTTATTTGTTTTAGTCTTCATAATTTGAATTATTCAAAGAATTTGTCCATTTTATCTAAATTTATTGTAATTTTTATTATAAAGTCATCACGACATTATTTTATCATCATTTTATTGTTTTTAGACTTTGTAGTAATGCCTTTTCTTTTGTGTAATAGGTTGGTAACGTGTCTTCTCTCTCTTCACTCTAATTGGACGTTTCTTAGTTACATCTATCTTTTAAAGAGTAGAATTTATTTCACTAATTTTCTGTATTGTTTTTAAGTTTTTTTATTAATTTTTGTCCTTATTACTATAAATTATTTCCTACTTATATTAGGTTTAAAAGGGTTATCTTTTACTGTTTATTTTGTGATAGAAGCCTAGATCTGTGATTTCAGACATTTCTTCTTAATCAAAGCACTTAAGCTATGAGTTTCACTCTAAGCACTGCTTTAGCTACCCCCTACACATTCTGATACATTTGTCATTTCATTCAATTAAAACTACTTTCTAATTTTCCATGGTTTTTTTTTTTTTTTTTTGAATGGTTACGTTTTTGGAAATGTGCTAATTAACTTCCAGATATTTGGGGACTTTCTAATGAACATTTGGTGAATGTTTTATATACACTGAGAAAAAAAATGTGTGTTCTGCTGTGTTTTATAATTGCCATTATCAAGTTAATTGGTAGCATTGTTCAAGTCTTTAATATCTTTAATGATTTTCTGCACACTTATTCCACAATATGCTAAAAAAGAGTGCTGAAATCACCAACTATAATAGCAGATTTTTCTTGTGAATCTGTCTGTGTTCTGTCAGTTTTTGCATGATACCATTTAAAGCTCTGTAATTGGGTGAATGAATACACATTTAGAGATTGCAGTGCTTAGCTACTTCATCTCAGGTAATAGTACTTTCCTGAAGTCTTCTTTGAAATAAATACTGTTCCTCAAATTTTCTCAACATTGGTGTTTTTATGTTTTTTTTTTTTTTTAACTTTACATGTGTCTTCTTATTTTAAGTTGCTTTGCTTAGACGGCATGAGGCTGAACCTTGATTTTTAAAGTGCAGTAGAACTGATCAGTAGACTTTAGAGGGTATACCTCTACAGGTTTCTGGAGTTTTCCTTTTCTTTTCTATAGCTTCTCTAGGTTGTGTGTCTTGAAAATTTTAACACCCCAACCTCCATTACCTCTTTTTTCTTAATTCACTGAGACTACTATCTTCTGTGTAGGTTTTTCCCCTTTCACTATGGACCAGAAAATGTCGAATGTCTCCAGTCAAGACAAGGCGATCCTGAGATCCATCTTATTTTTTTTCCCTACTTTTAGGAATTAAACTTCCATCTGTTTTCCAATATATGCCATATATATATATATATATATATATATATATATATATATATATAGTTAAATAGTTAAATAGTTAAAATTGAAATATATATATATATTTTCATTTTTCTGTTATTTAAAATAAAGTATGGGGTATAGTAAGGTTCCAGTTATGCCATCAAGGATATAAGGAAGAATTAAGTAACTTTGTTTTTGTTATAGAAATGAGAAATTCTCCCAGAATGTTTGTTTAGCAGGTCAGAGATGAAATTTACCGGTTTATGTGTTTTTAACATTAATTGTGTATGTTATATTTACAATATTTAAATACTGATATAAACATGTAATAGAATACAGATATAAATATGAGCATAATATATTTATACTTATTTAATCATTATTTTAATTATTCTTTTTTTCATTTTTAATTGTACATTTAAAATGAATTGGTATCTGCCTGTGTAAACAGCAATATTAAGAAATATATCTGTAGGTATTCAAATTGTTTAATTTAATTAGATGATAATCTTTAATGTTTAACTTCTAGTTTTTTTTCATTAAAAGGGATAGTAGAATACTTAGTTTTCTATAACTGGTTTCAACTTTTTCTTTTAGAATGAAGATTACATTTAAAGAAATTTAGGAATAGTGAGAAAGTTCGACCTGATAACTAAGCTATATGGACTGTAACTAGGATTAGCACACATACAATATTTAAGATTTACTTGATTAGATACTGAATTATATTTTAAAGTTGGAATTAGGTTACTCATAGATCTGAACATTCTATACTTAGTATTAAAAAAAATCAAGAGAAATCTAATCAACTCGTATGGGTGAATCTAAATGGAAATATCAACCATAGATTAAAACATCTATATATATATATCAAATGACTAAGCAAATTTCAAGACATATTGTTAAGTTTGAAATCTTAATTTCACCTTTTTTCTTTACTTATGGCATGTAAGGTCATAAAAGAATTCTCTAGAAATATCACAAACTTTTTTCCTGTGAGACATTAAGCTGTATCTAATCCCATTTTGATTAAGATCTGAAGAACCAAGTTGTTATTAAATTAGGAATGTTTTGTGAAATACAGATGTGCCTTAGGCAACCCTAATTAACTGGAGTGTTCTCTCTTTTCTTAAAAAATAAAATTTATCCCCAGTAAACAAGTATTCTTCTTAAAGAATCAATAGAAATAGCTTAGTGTACATTTACAAAAGAAGAAAGAGAAGAACAAGAGGAAGGAAGGAAGGGAGGGAGAAAGGAAGGAAAATTCTGAAAGTTCTCTAATTTAGCAACTAATGATTGGGTCGAGATCATGTAAAGACCTACCTTTTCCTTTATTTAAAATAATTCACATGGTAAGTAGCAGTATTTCTCTTAATCATTATAAGTGGTATGAATTCATAAGCGGGGGACAGGTTAAATTTCAGTGTTTTATAAATCTTTGTTGAAAATGCTAAGTTTTGAGATGTAGATTCCGTCTTCCTTTTAAAAAGTTTATATATTTTTTCTATGCAGCTGTTTAAATAATTAAGAACAAACTCCTTTATTTTGTTTGCTACTATTCCACTAAAATTCATAATAACCACTACAAAGTATTTATTAGCAGTTATTATCACAGAGTATTTGTGACTATGCTTGCTCTAAGAGATTCAGTCTCTCTGGAATGGATTCTTTTACTTTTTCTAGTGGGCCTCACTTCCATTTCTTTCTGGATGCAATGCTACTTTTGTACAAATAACTACAATTTAATATCAATTTATAGTATATATTAACTTATTAAGATATAGTAAATATTATATTAATACTCTATAATACTACATAAATACTATCCACTATAGTATAATATTAATTTATAGTGTATCTTCCATGTTATTTAAATATAATCCTATTTTCCTGTATAAAATACATGAAAAGTAAATTTTAAATAAAGTAGACAATAAAGTGGATGAATCTACTTGTTTCCTAAATAAATATTATCTAAACACATTTCATTAGTCAATATGTCAACATTCAACAATCAATTCTCTGGGACTGTTTTCAAATTTGTATGCAAGCTAAGGATGATGCTCTTTTGAGTTTTAAAAATCAATCATGCTTTTCTCAATTGCTCCATGATATCAGTAAAGTTATCTTTGGTGGTCCTACAGTGTGATTTTTTAAAATTTATCATTAAAAACATCTTTATTTTAACCAAGATTTTTTTCTTATTCCAAAAAATATTCCTTATATATGATATTCATGGAGTAATTCCATTACAGGGTAAATGTCATTCAGGTTGGCTGTATTCTTATATATCTTATATATATGCATTTGTATGAAAGATACGATTACATTATAATTAGTAGTCGTGATTTATATGTAATATATGCATTCATAATTATCTTCTGTTTGTGCATGTATGTAAGTATGTATGTATTATATATCTAGCATTGCAATGCAAGCTGATCTTTCCCATTCTAATCTGGCCTCAACCTGAAATAGGAAATAACCAATAATAAATTATGGGTATTTTCAGTAGTAAAAATGAACTACAAGACTTAATTCCTGCATCCTAAGACCCACATCATTCCAGTTTCATGTTCCTGGTTTCCTGAGGCCTTGAAAGACTTTAGGATCTCCCTTTCATAAAGACAATCAGATTTTCTAAAATATAGCTGGTGCATATAATCCCATTAGCTCCATAATTTTCTAGAAATTTCTACCCTTGCTTTTAAATTTTCTAGAAATGGGAATTTTGTGTTATTATTTTATCCTAATAGGTAACAAAAGAGAGGTCTACTTACAGCCGATCAACATGACACAAATTGAAAAGATTTTCTCCGAATTGGTGTTAGGAGACACATTCCCAAATCCTACACTGGTTAAACTGCTGAAGGTAAAATAAAGGGCTGTGACGTATTTGTCTTTGATGGATGGTCCAGAACTTGAGTCACTGTCATTGTAACGTTTCCCAATTTGTTGTCCTAAAGAATCCAACCATCCGATTTTGTCAGTCAGGTAGGGCCTTTCTACATTCCCGATCGCATACCAAATGCAAGCCAGCCAGTGAGCGATCAGGGCAAATATGCACATTAAGAGCATTAAAACAGCAGCACCATATTCTGAATATCGATCAAGTTTCCTGGCCACTCTCACAAGACGAAGGAGCCGAGCTGTCTTCAAAAGACCAATTAGTGTTGTTGTCTGTGGAAATAAATGTGTGTGGTTAATAACAGTTGATATATGTCAGTGTACACTGCTGTAAAGCAAAGTAGGCAGAAATAGCTTAAAACAACATGGTGGCATTGAAGCAAATTGTATGAACTATTCATTTTTTTTTTCAATTTTACCCATTTTAGAAACTAATTTGCAAAATTAGTTAATTTAGATAAATTACATCAGTATTTTGCATTTAAGACTCATGCAAAAGAGGATCTGTCTTGTTTTATGCTCTAACCAA
Organism: Scalopus aquaticus; assembly: GCA_004024925.1. Taxonomy (NCBI): domain Eukaryota; kingdom Metazoa; phylum Chordata; class Mammalia; order Eulipotyphla; family Talpidae; genus Scalopus; species Scalopus aquaticus. The sequence continues at coordinate 37,220 of PVIJ01001289.1, read as the reverse complement.
GTGTCTTGCACCTACTTGGTACACAGTACATAATTCACTCACTAACAAACAGCCCAGTGTATTACAGTGTGTTAGCAAGAGCCACACCCTGCAGTTATGGTGTTGAATAACTAAGAAAGCAAGTTATTTAGTAAAGTGTCTTCTCTAATGAAGAGAAACATGGCCCACTGTCCTTTGGGAAGAGATAGGTATTTTAAAAAATAAACAATATGATCATTTCAGAGACTGAAAAGTGTGATTACAATGATAAAATAGAGTGATCTGAGTAAGGGTGTTGGTCATGAGCTGGGATAGAGACCACTTTAGAGAAGTCAAACAAGGTCTTGCTGAAGAGCTGATAGATCTGAGCAGTAAGAAGGAGCCAGTCAAGCTGATAATGGAACACATAGGATGACTGCATGCATGGAATAGGAATTATATAAAAACCTATATTTTCTTCCTAAGTGTGTTAAATTGATAATTTGTTTCTTGATATCCTAATGATATTATGCATTTTGCTTTGGGGGTTGATATGTATAACTAATTGCATGATTACTACTGACCAGGTATCTAATGATAGGACACTTCTATATAATAACAGGATATTTAAATGGTTGTTTGGACTTGAAATTTGATAAGTACAAATTACAAGTTCATTTCTTAGGTTTCCTAAATAATGTCAACTATAAGTACTATATAATTCTCAGGGCATATAATTATTCCATAGTTACATGGTGTTTACCAAATCAATTATTGAGTCATTTTATCTGTTCATTGTTGGTGCTTATTTCACCAAGTACATCCAAATGTGTTAAGAATGCATATTTTAATTAAAGAAATAGAACTTGGCATGAATATCACCCTATATCTGCAACACTGACTTGGTAGAAAAGAGTCCTAAATATTTTTTAAAAGTTTTTCTATAAAATGCTGTAATATTGACTGCAGGGTGTTTTTATTCCCTGTCATAATAGTCATAAAGGAATGGAATATCCTTAGTGTCCCCTGAATTCTTTCCATTGAGTATAAGAAAACTCAAGAGGTGAGAAGAGTATGAGTGTTTGGATTTTAGACTTTGCTCATTTTAGAATGTGGGGAGAGCTAAGCTTTCTCTGTGTCCAATGTTGAGTTTGTAATGTTCAATATGCAATAAAGAAAATCGCTTTCTTCCTACAAATTTAAAAATATTTCTCTTCTCAGTCAATCCATGGAGAGTTTAAATTAGTATTAGGTGGTTCCCTGGGAGAAAGTCAACTTTCCACTATTGATATTGTCAATATTTCAGTTTAGCAGTTATGTTCTAAGATGTTGGAACAGACACACTTATATTTAAATTCTGTTTGCATATTGGTACTTCACCTCAAATAAGTTATATAATGTCTAAGCATCATATTTTTTCAGTATAAATGGTCTTAAAAATTCCTATTTACTGGGTCGACAAAAATACTCTGGATAGACTGTGAGGTGATGACACTAAGTAGAGTAAGTCAGAAAGTGAAAGACAGTACTTGGATGGTTTCATTTATCTGTGGAATATAAATAACCAGAAAACATATTGGCAAGGCACAGAAAAAACAATTATTAGATTTTGTGAAAAATATACTGATTACCCCAGGGAAAGGGGGCGGGGGAGGCACGAGGAAGGCCTAGGAGAAGGAAAGGGACTGGCATTGGCACTGGGAGTTTGATGGAGGATGAGTGAAACACGTGCACATATAGAGGAGCAAAACTAACCCCAAAGTTACTTATGTATGTAAATGACTGGCAAATTAATAAAAAAGAAAGAAAATACCCATTAAATGAAAGCTCTGCATGTTTTTATTTGAACATTTCATAAGCTTTTGTTTTCATCAGTAAACAAGAACTTTATATGGCAAAATGGTCTGATAAACCTTTACACTTTCCAAACATTATAGAGCTATCTGGAACCCCAAATGGTAGTTTTTCAACATTGGCCTTGCAACCTCCACGGGAAAGGGGGATTTTAAAGCCAAAGACTTTATCTAGCGGCACTGACTGTTCAGACTCTGGTTCCGGAAATGCTCCTCTTTCAACATATCATCATTCCTACATTTTATAGTTTAAATTTGTGTATTTATTTTGCATCCTAGCTCTGTTTCCTATTTCTTTGTACTGAGAGATCAGAAATATTTGAACATTGTTATGCAAAACTTCTTGTTCTTGGAGCAAAATTGCTCTCTGAACCTTAAATTAATAGAGTGAAAATTCTCAAAGTATTTGTTAAATAAAGTGAAATGCTGCAAAAACAAATGAGTTATATTTATAACAGACTGTGATAGGTACTAACCACTCTTCTGGCTCCAAAGATGGAAGAGTAAAACTACATCATGAGAAGAAAAGGATTCAAATCTGCTGTGCTGTCACACCCTTCCTCTTGTCGCTCACTAGAAAGAAACTATGACACTCTGATCTTTCTTCTAGAGTTACATTAAAATGAAGATAAAACCTAGACAACAGTAACTTCTGTAAGCAAATAAATAAATATAACACTAGTGACATCTTTGTTGGCCAAAATGTTTAAAAATGTGGTAGATGAAGTCTCTACCCCATATCATCTGCATGAAATAATTGCAGAGATGAAAAAGAAAATGAAAAAGGAGGGAAGAGGGAAGGTGAGAGAGAAAGAGAGAGAAGAGAAATTACTAAGCAGTTGCTTTATCTCTCATTTGAACCTTAAGGGTGAGAGGATATTGACTTCAGTGATCAAAACCATTCTCTGGTGATTCAGTAACATGTACCCAAGCATAACTACATATGCCAGTTTGACAATGTAACAAATGATGATTCCATAACATGCACTCAAGCATAACTACATATGGTACTTTGACAATGTAACAAATGGCTTGGCCTCATTTCTGTTGATAACAAGATGCTGCTAACACACCTGGGCATTCTTCCTTAGCAACTTTTGTGTACAGCATATCTTGAAGATGCCATTTAGGATTGCAATAATTCCTTAGTCTTCTCTAATGTTAAGTAACTCTTTAATGATAAAGTGTTTTGCCCCAGGTTACAGAATAGAGAGAAGTAATGGCACCAAAATCTCAGAAAACAGTGGACTAAACATCTATATCTTCTTGCTGAATTGGTGGAGCCTATTAGTCCCCATTATTTAGTTCAATAGACTATCTCTGTATTATCTGCTTGTAAAAAGTGGTATGAACTATTACATTATAATATAATTGCATTTACATTAGAATTAGACTGAGTAGAATATTTTTCAGGAAACATGGTTATCTTGTAGAATACCTAATTTCATATAATATACAGACATACTATAGAAATCTATTTTTGTGTTTTTTTTTTCAATTTCTGAAAGTTGTAGCAAAGCTATCCTTAGACCTATCACAACATTTTTGAGGATAGTAGAGATAAAGAATGTTTTCTAGGTTGTTGTTTCTTGAACTTTCATCACTATTATAAATATATTTTCTGTTTAGTGTTACTTCTGGACAGAAAAATAATTTCTAAAATCTCACTAGAGTTAAGTGTGATTATTACTATGAAATACAAAGACATCAGGATAAGAAATTAGACAAAGAAAGAGGTGAGCAATTTTTTCAGTTCTATTAGTATCAGGTAATATTCTATTAATAAAAGTCTTTTAGAAGACCTGGAACTAGAATAGGTGATTTCTATCAGTATTAAACAGCTCTTACTCAAGAATAAATTTGGCTACAGTTAAACTGAGAATACCTCATCAATAAGAGGAAATCATATGATCAGGGATTTTTCAAATAATTTTGAAAAATAATCTATTTTTGTTTTAGAAAACATTTTCAAGAATCTTAAATATTTTTGGTTAAATATTTCTCAATTTTCCATTTAAATTTAAATTTCCATTTGAAAACATAGTGTCTATATTTACTCTATCCATGTTCACTTACTATTACATTTAGTAATATTTAGTAAAGCATTTAAAATACTTTATCTTGGAGGTATATTCTTTATAAAGAATAATTGCCTGTGATAACTATGTACAATTATTATTGTTTTATAAATGAAGACATCAATGTGAGATTTTTCATTTTGATATAGGATTAATGGGATAAATCTTCACTGAAACACCTACTTAATCCATCATTCTGTCCGGTTTACAAGGAATATTTTGGTATGAGAGGGGAAATAGGAATCCTTGCTCTGGAACTTATATACCCCATTCAGTGAATTATTCACCTAATAAAACTTAATAATATTAAAACTAGTTTCTAGTCTTTTGTTAAGCTTGAGTCAAGTGGTTTCAACATTTCTAAGGGCACATCCACTAACACAATCAAAGAGCTTTATTTAGAACGTGCAAAAGTCCTTGGGGGAATAAACTACCTTTTTTCTTTTTTTAAGATTTATTTATTCATGCACACAAGCTGGAGTTCAGGCCAGAGGTGTGGGGCAGTGAGAGGGTTCACCAGAGACAGAGTGGGGAGCAGAACAGGTGGATCTACTGAAATACACTGCTGAGGGGAATAGCAGGTGAGGCAGGAGAGGTCCGCTGTGCCATGTGGAATTCTCCCCAGCCAGGCATTGAACTCGAACCACAGCTGCCAACAGCTCCACAGCACTGTGCTTAACCCGTTGCGCCCCCAGGGAGGTCCCTCTTTTCTCTTTAGTCATATTAAGCCTGACAAATTTCTCTGGAAACCATGGCTTTTACTGAGAAAGATTTTACAATCTCCCTGGGGAACTCGCCTTAATATTTAACAGTCTGTGCTACTGAATTGCTTTTGTTTTTATATATTTCTTAGTTATATATATTTTATTTATTTACTTTTAACTAACGTTCTATTTTGCTGCAGCTTGAACCCACTTTCTCTTTAATTATAGTTAGATGGAAAGCTGTTCACCAAATCATTCTGAATAGTTATAGGCAAATGTCATAGTAATTGAACATGGATAGAGTAAATATGGCTGCTATCTTTTAAAATGAAAATTTAAATATAAATGGAAAATCAAGAGACATTTAACCAAAAATTCTATCTTATGCCATCTCTTGCAAATTGTAGTCAACAATCCATATTTCTTAGTTCAAAAATTATTCCCTTGGAGATTCTGTATCTCACTTGTCATGCATATTGCTGGAGGCATGACCAATGGTCTCAAATACAAGTCAATCAAGACTTCTGCCTCAGCTCCTAAGAAGTATCTAAAGAGAGACACAGCTACTTTATATCTAGGCATATAATACCAACAGGCCTTCAAAATTTCCTATTAAAAAAAATTGAACATTGACAATGTCTAATGTTTCAGAAATTCACTTTCAACAAACTAATGATCAGATTCACAAAGATTGCTGACAAGATGGTCAGAGTTTCTATGTGGATGTGAGTAGACATCAGTAGTTCTTTCTTGTATCCACTCTATCTATCAGAGTAATGAAGCAAACATATTAATATGAGCAGAGACTCCTCTTTGCTAATAGAACGTTGTCTCAAAGTGCAATGTATTTACTTATTTTACTTACTCAAAGGTCTTTTTTGCCTAGATTTATGAGACATGAAAAATAATAATAGTGTGTGAAGGAGAGAGGTCAACAAAACAAGTAATTAATCAGAAGAATGTTAATTTTCAGGGGAGGAAGGGCCTAATGAACCCTGTAACTAAACAGACTCCTCTAGATTCTAATTGTTAATATATTTGGAAGTAAGATTTGCCACAGATAAGTAAAATATAGGAAAAGTTGAGGCAGAGAAAGTTGACTTTCTGGAGACTGATCCAATAATATTGTTCCTTTGCATCAATGATGTTAAGGTAATTTGCTATGGATGATGTGGTGTTTGATGATTAAAAATTTAAGGAATAGAGAATCTTCTCCTTGGTCTATCTGGAAAACATTAATATCAAGGAGGTATTAATGAGATAGGCAATTCCAGTTACTGCCAGTATTCATTTTCTTCAACACATTTTTAACATTACAAAGGAGCTTCTAGTTTTTCATAGGAGATTTTCAGGTGCTTAAGTTTAAAAATTTACTAATTATTTAGAAAAAAAAATTCTACTCATATGTCTGCTTTAGTAAAAATGTATAAGTCTGGCTTTCTTAGCTTTGCTAACATGTATGTTTTGCAGATACAATAATACAAATTAAAAATTTGAATAATTTTTCTTTTCTAGAGTGGAATGAAAATAAAGTTAAAATGTTACAGTAGTTCACTAGAGAACTTGGCAAAACAGACATTAATGTTTAGCTGATATTGACAAAATTATTTTCTCTAAAGTCATTCTTGATTCTGTGATGCAGAAAAGAAAACATTTTACTAGTGCAGTTTAAATTAAGCCATAAAGAAATTATGACCTTTTATGTTTACTTGAAAATCACTCCTTTGTTTATTTATGTACTTTATTTTGTAGAGCCTCTCCCAGAATTCCTCTCTATCCCAGATAAGTCCATTGGATCTTGTGTATCTACAAAGCAGAATCATCCCTAGCACTACCAAAAATGCAAATTTCAAAAATTTCTTTCAGACCTGCGAAATATGAATCTCCTCTTTTATAAGATCCACATGGCAATTGGTATAAGATTTTCCTATAGAAATACTGATTAAAACGATTCTTTGCCATGATTATGTCTAATTTACTATTTAAGGAATATCATTTCTCTTTCTCATAATTACATGTACCTTCAAGTTGCTCAGGCCATGTTCAACTCGCCTCTTAGCACTCTGTACTCAGATGACTAATAGACATCTCAGACTTAACAAGAACAAAAGGAATTCTTTTCTCACAACATACTTTTTTTCTTCCTAGGTTTTTTCCATCTGGATCAATGCATTACTCTCTAAGAAAGTTGCTTTAACAGCAACCCTCTCCCCTCCAATGTTTCAAACAACGAGAAATCAATACAGTCAAAATCTCTGAACCAATATTTCTGCTTTTCCTCCAACAATATTTAATCAACAAGTCCTCATAGCTCACCCTATAACATACCCCAAATGTGTTTACTTCTCTTTATCTCTATTGCCACCATGTAGTCCAAGCCATAGTCATTCTTTCCCTCCTACATTACAATAAAGGTTCTAAAATGGTTCCCCTCTTTTTAGCCTCACTAAACTATCCGCAGATATCAACATTGATGTCTTTCAAAATGCTGACAAATCAGGTCATGTAATTCTCACCCCAAAAGTGGCCATTGCAGATGGAATAAACACCAGGACTCCACAGTGTGACTCTATTGACTTGGTCCCTGTCTCTGAAGCCCCGAATCCTGCCATTCCACTCATTGTGGTTCAGTTTGGCTGCCACTGGCCTTTCTGTTCCTCTCACTTGATAAACTTGCTTCCATTTTAGTTCATTTTTACTAGTGTTGTTTTCTTTTGCTTGAAATACTTTGCATTGTTTTCCTGAGGCTGGAGTTTTCTGGCTAAGTCCCAACTCAAATGACTCTTTCCTGCTTTCCCCACTCAATTATGCCAACCACCCGAGTCATTCAGTGCTACATCTACCCGGGATGCTTTCATCACACTGTTTATCCTTTAGGATGTCACCTTGCTCAGGTATCCCACTTTTGGTTTATTTATTGTCTGTCATCTGCTCTCTGCCTGTCCCTAGTCTCTCATCTCTAATCCTAGAATGTCAGTTCCTGAAGAACAGAGACTTTGTTTTTCTTCTGAATCTTCAAACCTAGGATAATGTTTGTATTTTGAAGGGTACTCAATAAATATTTGCTGAATGAGTAGATTATTCTACTCAATATAAGTAGTGTATAAGAAAGAACTGATAGGCCTTCCTGTTCGTGCAACGGGTTAGGCGCAGCACCATGAGGCTATCCAGAGCCACTGCAACACGAGTTTGATAACCGGCCAGGGAGATTCCCATATGGCGCAGCAGACCTCTCCTGCCTCACCTGCTGTTCCCCTCAGCAGTGTACTTCAGTCGATCTGCCTGTTCTGCTTCCCACTCTGTCTCTGGTGAATCCTCTCACACACACCCCACCTACACCCCAGCTTGCATGCATGAATAAATAAATAAATCTTTTTTTTTTTTTTAAAAAGAAAGAACTGATAAGTCATCTAATATTTCTTGGTTTCAGAGACCTCATCTGTAAAATAGGAATGATGATACTTGTATTTCCTAGGCAGGAGACTAAACAAGATCTTTTCTTGTGTTTACTTTTAGTTCTAAGACCTTCATTTGCAGCCAGTACTAGATTTGAATTTGGGGATAATGCTCTTGTTATGTTCAGAATTTGTCAGAGTATTTTAAATTTTAGACTTTAAAATTTTTAAAATTTAAAAATGCCCTTCCTTTACACCTCTAAGCTAATCTGTAAAAGCACCAGCTCTTATTATTTTTCCTTCTGTATGAGAGGAGAGAGCATTTCTAAGGTTAACCCTGCCATGCATTCTTTCAATTGCATCCTGTCCGACATTCTCAGGGACCTTCAATAACCTTACTTGTCGATCTTTAATATTCTTTCATCCATAACTCTTTCTTCTTGCAATCCAAAAATATTTTAAGAGGAAAAATAAAAACAAAACCAATAATGCTTTCCTTTACCAGATGCGACTTCCAAGACTGCTCTTTTCTTTCCTTTTATTACCAAGATTCTAACAAGAGGGTGCCCGATTCACTTTCTGTTCATTTCTGAAGTCAATTCCATTGGGCACTGGGACCAAATATTATATATTTGAATAATATTTGATCCAAATAATATCAGTGAATATCAAACCAATATATTCAGTGATTTGTTTTCACCATACTGTATGTCCTTATAGGCTTGACTCCTTTCCTTGAATTTTCCTTTAATTTCTAATAGGTTGGAGTCGATAAAAGTCCTGTAAGGCCTAAAGCTGTCTTCCACCAAAAAAGTGTCTCATGTCCTGAAAAACTTTTCAATGTTCTGCAATTTGACAAGGCAAACAACAAAATATAGTTACTGAGCCTTGAAACTAGGTTTTACAGATAAACTGAAACTCACATTTGCACATTTCAATATTCATCAACCTTTCCAGGAACTTAGCTATTATTTAAATTGAAAAATGATTCACTTGTTCAGTTTGGACCTTCACCGAGAGCTGTCCACTGTTTCGGAAAGTTACATCTTCAATGACAACAGGTCTTGTTTATATGTATGCTGGGTGGAATAAAGCACAGCTCTGTCAAGTGGATATTTGTAGTTATCACAACCACAGTATTTCTAAGTACATATAATGTTACTATAAGCACATATACATATCTACCTGTATGTTTGTGTGTGTATGTATATATTAAAACATACAGGACATATATATTCAACCCTTCTATTGAAATGAAAATATCAAGAAAACTAATAATATTCAGTTTGATATTGAATTAATTGTTTAAATATTAATTTCCTCATTATAACTAGATACAAGCATGTGATAACTTCATTATCCATTTAGACATGCTTGAAACACTTACATATATTTAATTTGATCTTTTATTATTAAATAAATTTCATTTTTCCTTAATCACAATTATATATTTGTGAAATTATATGTAAAATGTTTTTTACGATTTCTTTAACAATAGTAAAAGAGAGCACTATAAATATTTGTTATTAAGAGGGATTGGGTCTGACAGGGCTGGGAACCAAAACTTTATAGTTCCGTGCCTCTAGTGAGCTTTCTCTCTAATTAGCATGAATTCCCTACATTTTCCACCTGGAAAACTTCTGGTGATCATCAGGAACTCACATGTCCCCTTTTACATGCTACTATTAAAGATTTATCAGAGAGTACCCTATCTGCTCATCAGCTCTTCTCCCTTTCTATACTGCAGGCTCCTAGACAATGGGGCTCTGGTTCTCCTGTTTTCTGTAAACCTGAGTTCTAACACACTGACACATGGTAGGTTCTCAATAAAGACATATAGAATGAGTGAATCTACTGGAGGTAAGGGCTGCCATACCCTTTCTGGGAATGGAAAAATGAATTAAGTCAATTTTCACTTAAATTTATAGAAAATTTACATGAAAATCTAATTGATAAAGCAGCTAAAATTGAATTGGTCTCTTTTATAGGGGAGGTGGATGGTTCTGCACTTCTCTTACTGTTTACCCTTGAGGACATCAGGGATTCCTATCAGGCAGTTCTATGAAGCCCCAGTGTAAGAAACACTAGAGTAGAGGATGTCTCATTAGAATCACCTTTAGCGTAATGATTTAAGGACATGTTAATTTAGAGCTAAAAATCCTACAGTTTTGTTTGTTTCATGTTCATATGATGAAGCATGATAAGTCAGTTTATTGAAGTAGAAAATTTTCTTCTCTGGAAGTATTTTTTTCTTTTTTGGTCAGAAAAAAAGGAATGCTGAATATTTGTTAATACTCTTAATATATTACATAGCATGCATTTCTGGAAAACATTTTATTCTTAAATATCATTATGTACTGAAAATCTGATTATATAAGATAGTTTATATATAAAAGGGGCATCTTCATTGCCACTCTTGAACAGAGTATGACATGCTGAAATCCACTGTGGTCTGCTACCTTTTGAGAACAAACACAGCCAAACATCTGAATCTCTAATGCCCCCTCCAAGGCCACCCCATTCACTTCTTGATGTCCACGTAATTCCCTACCACAAACCCCATGGTTCTTCATTTGCAACAATAATGCTCTTAAACTGTTTCCATTCTTTCCCATTTCTTCTTTTAGTTTCAGGATATCTAGCAACTAGGTAATCTAATAACCACTAAAAGATAATAGACAATCCATAAATATTTATTGAATAAACATTTAAGGTATTTACGGATTAATGTGATAACATGCACAGTTTTAAAGGAAGAATTCATTAGGAAATAGACTTTTATCCAAGGAGGTGGGAAGTACAAGAGAAGTAACCATTGGCGAGTAATTAATGTACCTGGTACTGGGTTATTCTCTTCATATGTGCATTTATTTTTAATAACCATAAGAATTTGCCTCCAACCATTACATAGAAGAAAAATTAAGTCTTAAATGAATTATGTATCTTGCTTAAGTACAGCAAATAAGTGACACTAAGAGGAATCAAACCCAGTTCTATCTGATTCCAAAGCCAGGACCTTAGAAGAGAGAGCATGGAGTAACCCATGATATCACATAGGAGTGAAGGATGGCATTGTTTTCTCTGAGGCAAACTTCATCCTGTCCTTTTCTTATTTACAGCTACATGAGAAAAAAGTTCTGGACACCAATTTTCCCCTTATTTCATCTTATGCTTAATATAAACCACTACATTTTTTTCTTATTTCATTTTAATGTATCTGTGGTTAGAAATGACCGCCTTAATATATACCACTACATTTTTTTCTTATTTTATTTTGACTTCATCTTGAAGTTTTGTCTGAAATAGTTATTATCTAAATTATATATTTAATGAATATTATTATTTTTAAGTGATACAGCAACTGAAGTTAAACTAATCAAGTGCTGCATACTAGAAATTCTACCTTAATGGTTGTAATCAGCATATTCAAATACTCACTGGTTTCCTTGTCTAATTAAATATCAAAAGTAAATCAACATTCCCTAGCAATGTTATTTGCCTTCTTATTTGTTTATTTCACTAAGCTCAAATTAAATTTGCTCTTAATATATACATATCAAAATTTTAGACAGTGTTTTACTCATTTATCAATAAACTTGTTTGGTATAATTACAAGGATCATCCATTTTAAGAGACTCAGAAAGATAAATAATGATAACATAGTATTTCACTGCATTGTCTTTTAGTTAAAAATCTAAATTAATGGTATCTAACATTAAAAGTTCAACAAATTTTAAAGCAGCTGATTCTTTTTTTAGTATTTTGCTGAGTTTTACATGTCATCTCATTAGGATTTCAAATTTAAAAAGCAATTTAGAAGGTAAGGGTATTAACATCCTGACAGATGGATGAAGAGAGTCAGGCTTGAGGTTTTGTGTAAGGTTTGTGAGTGCAGGAAGAATGTACTGTGTCCATTGCCCTGATCTTCACTGACCTACAGTTTGACAGGCACATTCTGTTGGTGAGAATTTACTTTAAAAAACTACTTGTTCCCCTTGGCAGAGGAAGATTCTCTTGTCTTGAAACCTTAATTTGTCAGTGAGCAACTATCTCCAGGGGTCATTTTTGATATTTGATCTCTTCTTGAAAACAACAACAAGATGCTAAGAAATGGAGGAATTCTTAGGTAGATAAAGACACAGAATTTTGAAAATTTCAACACATCGAAGTTATCTTTCTCAACTTACTCCCTTAGAACTTCTTTGGCACCTCTTATAAATCTTTCCATAATAGAATCCAGAAAACTTACTATAAAAGCAAGTGGCAATTAAATTGAGGGAATTTTAGTTAAAATTTCTTGTGAAACCTTTCACTAATGTAATTAAAATTACAAGCTGTTTGTTCAGAAAATGCACTATAAAATACTTTTCAGATTCCAAATCTTAAAAGGTATTAGAACACACAAGAAATATTTTCTGACATAAATATTCATCAGGAAGAGCTTTGAATAAGTCTTTTATAAAATGCCTCTTTACAACATTTGAAAAAAAGAACAAGTCCCTGATGTCTCAAGCCCTAATTAGGAGTTAAGAGAGACATTTTTGTTCAGATTTATACCTATGAAGTTAATATGTAGATATTTTATTACATGGGGATGTGCTATGTGGTATGAAACATTTGCCTCAAAGTTTAATTATTTGTTGGTTAAAGACTGAATAGTCTTTCATATCTCCTAGCAAAAACAGAAATAACTCTGCATTATTTGCAATGAGAAATGATTCCATTTCACACTGTAGCATTTCCAATTGAAACTGAATTTCAACTATGAGGATGGAGGAAGCTCGCAAAGCAACCACTTTTCTTCTGCATTAAAATAGATTAACTTTTACAATTGTAATCTTTCAGAAGATATAATTCTTAAGCAGCTCTTACCTCATCAGAACCAGATCCAAAAATCAGCAAATCAAAAGGAATTGCTGCAACCATGTCAATCAGGAACCAGCCTTTGAAGTAGTGTATTGCTATTTTGGCCGGATCACTTACCACTTCTTCATTCTGATTTACATATGTTGTTCTGAAGTTTATTAGAATATCTATGATAAACATAATGTCCACAATCAAGTCTACCACATTCAAAGGGCTACAAGAATAGCCACATTCTCGTCTTTTTTGTTCTTCTCTGTCATTGAGCAGAAAGGCTGCAGAGTAAGGGGTGAATATAGCCGTGTATATAACCAAAAGCAGAATAAGCCAATCCCAGACTGCCTTGAAAGGACTGTAGTGCAATATCGTAAACTTGTTGATGCGTGGTGTCTGCAGTTTATATTCTGGCAGGACATCTGCTCCTAAAGAGAGAACCTGGATAATAGAAAAGAAATCACACACTACATAAAAATACCATTGATTAGTCTCTAAACCTATACAAATAGTAAAAAATAAATTTTTTTGATTGGATTCCTGTATTTTTGAAAAAAGTTTAACAAGCATATTTGTTTAGTGGAAATCATTCTCACTATATCATATATTTGACCCTAGAAAAAATTCATTGGTATTTCATAATAATCATGATTTTCACTGAAATAATTATGAATATTGTCACTGAGATACCAAGGAATGGTTTCTGGTTTCTTTGGGAATACCACTACTCAGAAATAAAAATATATAACAGTTTTTAGAAAATCATAAAATAAGTTTGATGCATGAGTAATTCAGATTTCCAACCTAAGAAAGGATTAGCTGTAATGAATAGAAGCAATCTACTTTGATCCATGGTCATATTTAATTTACATATATTTAATTTATGATTAAACGTTGATAAATTAAATCCAACTCACTCATTCAAATCTTTAACTAAAACTTTCCCACCTGCAATCTGTTTTTAGCATTTGAAAAAAAATACACATGAGATTAAAATAAACACAAAGGAGTCTTTTTCTTAAATGACTGAAAGAATTTCATATTCTGGGACAAATATACTTCCACTTGAGTTCTTCCATGAAATTTAGAGAATACTAAAAGGAGAATGGTAGAAAGTAATGTTCAAGATATTGATCTGGAAATGTTGTGAGATTCTTAGCCACCAAAGCGTGTTCTAAGGCTTAGATTTATTCTACCTAGTAAGGCATCAGGGGTTCTAAAATAGCTCTCCTTTTGGTCTTAGTTTACTTAAAGAACTTGAGCAAAACTTGAATTGTGACATGAGACAGTAGGAAAGCTCATGAGTTTGTGATTTTAGCCAAGTTTCAATTTTAAGAAAAGGTTAAAATAAAAGGATTATATAAATACCCTGGAAATGTAATTAGTCTTAAATGTAGCCTAAAAAATATTAAAAATTTGATGACTCCACAAATGACACAAGGAGGCCCTTTTTGAGTAAGAGTACACTCTTGCTTTATGGATGTCCTACATAGATGCAATAGCTTCATTTCAAAGTCAGTTTCACTAAGTAAATTTTCAGAGTTTAGAATTTCTAAACAAAACTGTTGTCAGTTTTGCAGCATGGAACTCAAGACAATCCCTCATTGGTTAGTCAGAGTGCTATTTCTGCATTCTTAGTATTTCTATCCATGTAGGTTTTAACTTGATTATAGCTATAAATTCTCAAATTTCAATTTTAAATCTCATTTCCATTGTCATTTCATACCTCTTTTTTCATATAATGAGTTATCACTCCTATTTTAAAAAGAACTTGAGAAGTTAAATTAGAACCCCAAATGAGGTACACATGACTTTTAAATTTAACAGAAGAGTTCAGTTAAAATAGGCAAAGCTGTTTTTAGGTAACAGTCAAACTGATTTAATTAGTTTTGAAAAAATTATAAACTTAATAGAACAAACAGGCTTTTGTTTTAAGCTATTATGATATATGAAAGGAATTATCAGCAAAAGAGTAATTTGGCAAATAATGTGATTTAGATATTTATGAAATAGTAAAACTCCTCATAATCCAAGATCTATATATCAGTACCTTTAATTTTATCAATCAGACTATTCAGTATGTACAAAGTCGAATTCAAAACCTTATTTTGGCTCTCAAAGTCATCTACAATGTGAGTCTATTTTTCTAGTCCCTTGCCCCATTAGAGTCTCTATGCACACAGTGTATTCTGGAAAAACATGACTAAAATTTTTGAGCAGCTGAGATCTTCCCAAGTCCCTACATTCATAAATTCCTCTCATTAAAAAAAGTGTAGATAGCCATCTACAGAGAACCCCAAAAAAGTCATTTTAAAAGACAGTTTGCTACCTGCTTATGTGCCATGCTTTGATACTAATGACTCACATGGGCAGATTTGAATATCTGTGTGAGTGGAAGTAAGTTAGAATGCACCAAGCACTGTGGACTTGCCCCTGAGAAATACAAACCGGATGGAACACTTCCCAGCCCACATATCTAGACACTCCCTTAACATTTAGATGACTACTGTGCTAAAAGCTGGAGATTGAAAAATTGAGATGACACTGTCCCTGACATCATAGAGTTTATGGTCAGGTGGGACAAATAAGCAAGAAAATAGCACCCTGGGCAGTCCTCTTCAATCATTTCCTGGGCTTGGTGTGACACTGAGGAGGATCGTGGTCTGGATAGAGAAAAAGATACCTGCACTGAATTTTAAATAGGAGATAGAAAAGAATGCAGCAGGGCCATGAGGAAGTTAGACTTTTACAGGTAGAGAGATCAGAATGGACAAAGGTAGTAGGGAGGCATGAAATAGTGTGTTGTGTGTTGAGGAATTTAAGCTGCTTTAGATTACTGATGGATAGAATGCAAGGGAAGTAGAGGTGGAGGATGACAGTAGAGAGGGACAGTATCAGATTGCAGAGGACCTAATATAAGTAACATGATAGGGATCTCCTACTTTCTCACTTCGGTCAGGGTTTCTGAATACAGATTCCTTTTATAGAGGAAGATACTGCAGAACCTCAATAATGATTTCAAGCATCCCCATTTATAATAGTGATTCTGCAAAAAACAAAACAAAACTAGGTTAAAATTGCTTATGCTTAGACCTCTTGATATGTTGTGATTTGAATTGCATACTGCCCCCCAAAAAGTTGAAGTCCTAGTCCCTGGTATCTATGGTAACCTTATTAGGAAATAAGGTCTTTGTAGATGTAATCAAGTAAGATGAATTCATAGTAAGTGGGTTCTGATGCAACAACTGGTGTCCTTATAAGAAGAAGGAAATTTGGGAACAAAACCACAAAGATACATAAGGGAATGATATGTGACAATGGAGGCGGATGCAGTTGCAAGCCAAGGAAGATCAGAACCTAGAATAAAGGAACAGATTCTCCCTCAGTGCTTCCAGAAGGATCCCAACATTGCCAAAACTTTAATTTTGAACTCCTAGCCCCCGTAATTGTGAGAGGATATACTTCTACCGTTTTAAGCCACCCACTTTGTAATATGTTGTTATGGAATCCCCAGAAAACTAATATAAAGACAAAGGATGAGAACAAATAAATAACAAAATATTTGTAAAAATGCTGAATTCAAGTTATTATCATCAATTTAAATCTGACATATCTAGAATTCAAAATGATAACTTTGACTATTATGTGTGATTTGAGATAATATTCTAGTCTCAAGCTTTTTTATAAAGTATGATGTTAAAATAGTATAAACTATTCAGATATTTTATTATAGTTTTAGGATAATCATATTACATTTTAATCTTAATTTAAATTTTACCTCTACACACTTAGAACGCCAATTTAAATGGAGTTACTTGATACTCTATAAACATTTTTATTTACTTGAAATCCAGTTTAGCTTGGGCTTATTGAATTCTATATTAAGTGATTGTACAATCAAATTATCTCTGTAATTCAGAAAGTAGTTCATTTGTAACATTCTAACATACCTATTGATATCAAACCATTAAAGTTGGGTTTGTATAATAATGGAGTGTGTTTTGACAATGCATTTGCAGTAACTGCTATGGTACTAAGTGTATGTATAGATTCTTTTGACTCCTGAATGACTATTGCTGTGTATATTATCGATTACTTAATTGTCTCATTAATTTTACTAGCCAATTGACTTCAAAAACCTACCTACACAGCACGATTTATAACGAGATCTCAGAAATCCAAATCAAGTCATAGGCACTGATATCAGGTAGATGGCAGTACTCTGTTATTAGTGATTATCTTATCATTCAGAAGATTTTATTGTTTTAAGTTTTCACCATGTGAGAAATGGGCTCACCTGTCCAAACCCCCCAAAAAGGATGTGGAGGCTTTGAGTACAACAGGAAGTGAAACTTTACATCCTGCAGGGTGGGTGTCTGTGAATTGGCAGTTTATACACCCTAGTATGCAAATCCCCACCCCTTTTTCTCATTGGCTGAGTATCAAAGGGCTTACAATCTTCACAGACATCACCTAAATTCCTTTCCATAATTGGTAATATACATTAAAACCCTTTTTGTTTGTTTTGGGGTCATCTGGCCTGTTTTATGGTATTTCAGTTAACCTTTGCTTGGTTTTTAAATTCCATTTTACTCAGAAATATCAGATATACAGTGGGACTCTGCATTCCTTTGGTTACCACTCTGTGGTTAGCTGTTGGAAAGGGGCAAGTGTCAGTATTTTCCATTTTACCTGAAGATAGAAAACTGACCAAGCAACATTTCTTTCAACTTAAAAAAAATTCCAGTAGAATTCATGGTTCTTTGATGATATTCCATTCTGTGTTGTTGGCCTGAGAATTGCTGAAAGTTACTAGGGAAGTCAAGATGACCAAGATTACTTTTGGAAAAAAAAATGCATCTGGCCATGGAATGGAAGAGAAACCAAAGAGGGACAGGAGGAGAAACCAACTGAGGCCTTGATATTAGGAAAGATAGATAAGTGAAGGGAAATCAGAAAAGCCTGCGTTGGAGACCAAGTGGCAAAACCAGAAGGGAGGGACACATTTAAGAATTAAATTCACCTCAGCAAGAAGAGTGGAGAAACATTTATGTCTTTTTAGCTACAGTACTGACTCATCTCATAGTCAATCAGGAAGAAACAAAGCTCTGAAGGCTCGATAAAGTTTGGAGTAAGGAAAGAGCCTTAAACTTTAAAGTTGAAGACCTGGGTTGAATTACAGATACAAATTTTTCTGCTAAGTCATTAGGTCTTCCTGGATTTCAGATTCTTTTACATATGTTCAATGAGGATATTATTTTTTGCCCAGATCACTTATCTATACAGAGCTATGACATCATATAAGATAATTTCTATAAACCTAGCTGATAAAATGGGAAATATTTACATAAAATGGTACCATTTATTTAGTGTTCTAGGGTTAGAGGTTAAACCTTGATTCCAAACCAAACCAACTATAACCAAAACATTTCCGAACCAATTGGAGAAGGTGGAACATTCACAGAACATTGATTATATTTATTAATTGTTTTAGTTCTCTATTCCTTGTAAATAGTCAAAAACAGTGGCTTAAAACAATAGTTATTTAATTATTCATGATTCCATGGATCAGAAAAATAGGAAAGGCTCAAATGAGCTTTGTACTCCACACAGTGTCTAGTGGGTCATTCATTGATATTTGGTCAGTGGCTGAGCTGGTGTGGAAAATTCAGGAAGCCTTTACTGATATGTCTAGGAGCATGGTGGAAATAGTTAGGAGGCTGTGTTCACATACAAGACTAGAACAATTCCACCTCTCTAAATAGCTACATGTCTATTAAAAAAAGGTATATAGATATAATGATAACACTCTATAATATATATATATTCATATTCTATAAAAACTATACATTTTTACTTAAATCATGAACAGGATTTTAATGATTGAAAAGAAAAAGGCTCTGTAGAGTCTATTACAATTTTTGAAGAGCGCCAACTTCTCCCACACATTTGAGAGATAACATACTTTAGAAAGATAAAACATGATTAATTGGACTATTATAAGGATTTTCTTTAAAGAGAGAAAGAAAAGGGGGGGCAAGGAACCTTACTGTATAAAAAAGGGAAACTCCATAGTCTCCAGAAAGACACTTCTATTTTCTTTTTCTTCAAACCACTAATTAAATTTACAGTTTAATACAGCCTAAAATATGGTTTTCTTTACCAACTGAAGGTTTTTTTCTTGCTAGCACTTTGTCATTTGTTTAACGTCTAACTGTTAAGTGTTATATAAAACCAAAAATCTTTGTACGAAATAGCACTATTTATTCAATGAAGATCTACTGTGAAAATTTTGTGAGAACACCAGGATTAATAACTACTCTTCTCTTTTGAAAAGTGCAATAGGGAACGATTAAGCCTTCTGAAAGATTATACAGTACTTTTGGCAGCTGTTAAACACCATGCTGAGGTGTTGGTAGAGACTATTCATCTGTTATTTATCCTTTACTCAGGACTTGCAGTTAACTAATAGGCTAGCTGTATTTTTATCTATCAGAAAGAGTAGTCAGTAACAAAATGAATCAGTTATATTAAACAGCATTGGGAAAGATTTAAACTCCCCTGACTTTTCAGTATATGATTAAATTTAGAAACACAGCAAATCCAAAGTATTTATTTACCTTGAAGCAAGTAGCCCACTGATGATTACCCAGCTACTTAAATTAAGAGATTCACACACTGAATCATATTTATCATGCAGAAAGGTTTTTTAAGTAGATAAAATATTAAAATCAGGTGGTAGAATCACAACAGCATTCTGTATTCAAGGATTTTTCAAGGTCTTAGATTAAAGTAGATATTGAGTGATGTGTGTGTGTGTATTGAGTCAGGATGACTATGATTTTTTAAAAATCATATTCATCTAGGTTCAGCTAAATGTCAGGCTTAGCATCTTATATGTGCCTTACTAATACTATACATAAGCTATTATGTAAAATATCTGCTTAAAATATGTGTGACTCACAGAGTATGAGAAAAATAGGTTAGATGATATCTTAAACACTTATAATAATCTTAAATCTCTTCAGATATATGCATATTAATAATTACAGACCATAAACCCTTAATTTCTATGTCAGTGGCCCAAAGGACATTGGTCCTAGATTTTGTGCCCTCTTCCCTGTGCCAGGGGTCTCCTGACGTGAGGAGCATGTGGCATCACCTTGGTATGCTGGAGCTGATACCAGATGCTCTCTGCTGACTGTCTGCTTCCTGTCTCTTCTGTCCTTTTTCTTTTCCATGGAAACTGAGCATGTGTACTCTTATCTCCATTTCCTTATTTTTGTTTTAAAATTTATCTAATTTAAGAAAAAGTGGAATTCAGGCAAAGGAGCACTTAGCACACTAGATCAAAAGTAAGTCTTGCACAACAAGCACAGATGACTGAGGCTTAGAAATGGGAGAGGGAAATAAAATGTTTGGTTAGGGCAATTAGAGGTAGACATCAAGGAGCCAACGGCAGGCGGTGCCTGGCAGATAGGCAGTCTGGGATTGTGCTCCAGAGGGGCAGAGCTGAAGATTTCATACTGCAGAGACAGTGACTGAAGTTTTGGAAAGTGTATTCATTTGTCAAGAGAGTGTAAAGAGTGAGGGAATATACTGGCAATACCTAATATGTGGGATGTAGAAAAAAGGCATAGCCGGCATTTTTGAAACTTAACACAATACCTGAATATACTTGGTAAGGACCTAAAATAGTTGTTGAATGGGCATGTCTGTAACTTAGGAAAAGAAACAATGAGGATGCCAAGACAGAAAATTCAGGAGAGAAAAGATTATGATAAAGACAGCTGCTGTGTATCAAAATGTGTTGTTCCTCTTTCCATGAGCAGTGTTGGTTTGAGAATGTCTTTCTAGGCAAGAAACCACATTTCTCAACTCCGTCATTTACAGTTTGATGTGGCTATGTGTTCAAAGCACAAATCTCTAAACCTTTCAAGAAGCAGGTGTGTCCTTCCTTGCTTTCTCTTTTTCCACTGCATAAAGTCAATTATAATAATTGACTCAAATCCTTTTGTCCTATGGCATGGGGAAGCTTCCAAATGTAGGATACCTGGGTCACCAAATTACCAAGAGCAGGGAAATTATTCACTGGGCAGGAATACCAGCTTCTGCTATTGTGTGAGCAAGAAATACAGTATTGGGATGTCACAGTGATATGGAGGTTTATTAGTGCCAGTAGCTAACATGGCCCTAGCAGCTAGTATGGATCTTTGATAAGACAGAGACCATAAACAGGCATGAGAGCACATCAAGCCCATAACTTACCCCATTTTTCCCACTGCTCTCACTTGAGATTTAGTGTAATAAAATTACATAATTGCTAACAAAGATAACATGTCAATGTGGGAAAGATCAATAAAGTCACATCTAAGTTTAGCAAAATCACATGAACCAGCTCATTGGTTTGAAAGTTTTCAAGGTAGAGTGAATAGGGATAAAGAAACACAAAGAAAAGCTATGCTTATATTCACTTTTTTCTCAGTGCAATTCTTTCTGCTCAGGTATCTCCATAATTACTCCTATTAAACCAGAGCAGGGATGTTTCTTTGAAGAATGAGGTGCTTTCTCCAACACCTCCTTCTTTAGGTAGAAGAAGACTAATTGAAGCCACTCCACCACAGATACCCGGAAAAGGAGCTGAGATGCCCTCCTCCATGCCATCTATCAGCTTATTTGGGCCTTTGTTCTTTTTTACTTGAAGTCAATGCTATCTCTTAAAGAAAGAGGATCGTTAACACTAAATGTGTGTTGTATTAGTTACCAGGTCAAGTATTGAGTTATGTCTTTCAACTGGCTCAACAACTGCTTGCAATAAACATATTCATCATCGGTTTTAGAAATAAGGAAAATAACTCAGGAAGTTGAATAATATTCTAATGTCTCGGAGTCAACCATGTTTCATCAACCATAATATCACCTAAATTTATTGAATGCTTATCATTTCTGAAGACTTCATCCCAAATGGGCATTATCCCATTTGCATATCACAATCTTACAATGTAGGTATTTACTGTTAGTTGAACTGTGTCTCCCAAAGATATTAAGTCCTAATCCACATAATTTTATTTGGTACTTGTGTCACCTTATTTGGAAATAGAGTCTATGTAGATATAGTCAGGTTAAGATGAAGTCATACAGGTTTGTGGTATGTCCTAACTCAATGGAACTGGTATCAATATAAGAAGAGTAGAAGAGAGACACAGACTCACAGAACAGTATCATTCGAAACAGAGCTGGGATGGGAGTGGATATGTTCATCTGCAGGCTGAGGAACACCAAAGATTGCTAGCCACATCAGAAGCTAAGAGAAGGGCCTGGAGTGTATGTCCCTGACAGTAAAATCTACCTCAAGGGCAACTGTGAACTAAGTAAGATAACCAAAATATTATTTAAAATTCCATAGTTATCCCTGTGCCACCATAAACACCCAATAAGAGAACATTGCTATACTATAAGTTTAGGCATATTTAACTTGTACAGGTCAAAATTAAATACAAATAGCATTCAATCTCAATTATATTTATTGACTGAGTGCAGTTATCTAGTATGACCTTTGGAGCAAGTCAATCATGCAAAAGTAGTGATGACAGAAGACAGATGGTTAAGCCTCTTGGTATGTGTGTTTACTGGTAAGATAAGATTTCTTCTTAGCTAATGAACATCTCAGTTATGCTATATTGACCAAGAGCCATGTGTAAAGTGGTAATTTAGGGAATCAATCATTTTTTAAAAGCCCGCAAACACTTTGAAGGGACCCAATTTAAACAAGAGATAGCAAGTTTCCGCTGTAAAGCACATGACCAGGGAATATTTATTCTGTGTGGTTGTAAAATCCATCATAAAGAGAATGAAACATCTAGTGCATAGCTGAGAAAAATTATTTTGAGCATCTCTGAGCTTACATGAATTCTCTATTTTGCTGCAAGTATTAAAATAGTATTTCTTTAAAATGAATTCAGTATTTATGAAGTTCCTGTCCATTTTAAAATTTAAGTATACTTTCCGATGCTATAGAAATGATATGTGTAACAAAATTAGTATACAGTCTCCAAGAGACTGAAATTCTATTATTTTTCCATATTTTGCACATGTTATTTACTCAATTACACTAAATTAGTGTGATTTTATGTGTTTGCACCATTTACAGGCCAAGGATTAGTATATTTAAGTAAATAAATCAGAAACACTATCCATAAAAATTCCAGGATGATGGAGAAGTGTTAATGTGTGTATTTTTGTGAACAAACAATTATTTACCATGGGGTATTATCATGGGGTTTTATAAACTCCTTGGAATTATCAAAAAGAATTTAATATGCATAGAGCTGTTTATTTCTTAGGCAATATGTGTTCATGATCTTGATCAGATTATCATGGTTACCTATGATCCATAAACCACTTAGGGCAGGAACGTCTATGAGTCTGTGAAGTCCTTGATCACAAACACATTTAACATCATCAAATAAAAGCGAGTCAGAGAGAGAGGGGAAGAAGCAAAAGAGGGGTGGTCCTCATAGGAACTAATAGGAAATATGCTTAAAAGTTTCAATGAAATCAAGGATGACATCTTGACTGAAGAAGCACAAGTGGGCTGTTTCTCCACAACTGAAAGAGATTTTCTGAGTGTTCACAGGTGAACAGGTCTGTTATTTCTCAGGTATGTTTGCTTTTGAATAATTTGGCTTCAAGTACTGTTGCTCACGCCTGAAAAATTTCTAACTGAGAAATGTCTTCCTGTTAAAGATTGACTACATTCAGTTACTAGGTAGCCTTAGCATGTATGACATTTCCATTAAATATTCGTGGTCAAAGAATCTTACTTTGTCAGGCCATGTCTGACGACTAAGAGTCAGTTAAGAGTCAGTTAATTGCAGGAATCCCCTTAAGTATTTACTTTAGGAATAAATGCTAAAGCTCATCATTTGCCTCCTGCTCTTGTTTTTAGAGATCTGACAAGCTTTATTAGGGACTCAGAAGAGCAATGAGAAGAAAGTGACAGTATGCCTATTGTCTGACTCAGTACAACCACAGGAAAGAAAACAAGGTGTCTTCTAGAAAATCAGGTGTTAAATCATCCATGTTTTTTAATTTTCCCTCCCTCCCTTCTACTCTTCTAAATTGAAAACATTGAACAGAATTCAAACTTCAATACAATGGGAATTATAAATGACATTATGGAATTGTTTACTGGGTTCTAAACTGCCTGGTGGCCTTAATCTGTTTGCTGTTCGTTTGTGTCCCAGCCACATCCAATTTTGTCAACATATTAATTACTCAATACATTTTTTCCATTGACTAACTAAACTGTGGTCTAAGTTGTCAAAGATACGTAAGAATAAAGATGATTATGTGACAAATTATTTTCTGTTGTTTTAAAACTCAAAGGGACTAATGAAAATTGTCTTGCTAGGTCTTAGAAGTAACTCCTGAATATGGTATGGGTAACCTGATTACTAAAAATTTGAATCTCTTAATGTTTAAATAGTAAGAAAAAAAATGAACAGCATCACAAACAAAAAAAAATTTAAAACAATTCTATATTTAAAAAAAATCACTGAACGAGCAATGAGCAATAGAGAATACTTGCCTTTAATTGTGATGTTATCTATTCTATCAAGAGAGAAAACAAACCAAAAATTTTATTGAAAACCATGATAAATCTTGGGATTTAATCTGCAATTAATTCCATCACAGTCAAGAAAGACTTAGATCTAAACAAGGGCTAGCAATGTCAACAAGATAATTTTCTTTGAAAACCAACTATCTATCAAAATTGCTCTTTCAAAGCTATGCAAAGGAATCTTTAGTTTTTTCAAGATGATCATTTAAGAAACTTTAATCTTTTAAGTAACTTTAAAACAATGGGAATATGAATCATCTGAAATAACTAAAAAGAAATAAATATGGTATTCTTGATTATTTAGAAGACTTAAGAAGCATAATTTTGTACTGGATTCATTAACTGTCTATTTTTGTCCATCACCTTGCATGGATATCTTCTTGGGAGGTAATTTCTCTTGATTCTAAATGGTCCTGAATTTTATTTTGACATTTTTTATACTTTACATTTCATTAGAAATTTTTTTACATTGACATTTTGGGGAAAAAAATACTAAAATGTTTGGCTCCTATCCACGTCTCCTGAGGGGGAGGCATGAATCTGATAATGCCAATCTAAAGCAAAAAGAATTACACATGACACAGGACAGATGAAAATCAAATCAGTTTGTGCCTCCTGATGACAAGTATCACTTTCTCTATAATGTAGTCTAATAAATGATAATAATATGATTATGTCCAATTTCAATTTTCTTGATTTCTTTATTCTTGCAGCTTTTGCATCTTATTGATAGATAAAATATGCACTTTTTTCAAAGACAGCTAAAAACTATTACATTTGCTCTTGTTTCAGAAATACATATGAATAAAAAAGGAAAAAAATGTATTTTTCCTTTCAGACTTTTTATTAATTTTGCATGGTAAACAAGAGCAATGCCCTTTACTATAACTCATTTCATAAATAAATCTTTTTACTAATTTTGCCTTATTGAAAGTTTATTTAATCCTCTCCTATATAGAATCGTCAGTGGACTCCATTTTATATTGGAATCTAAATCAGTGATTCCTCAATTCTTGGATTTCATAGTTGGTAAAATTAAAAAGAAGTGGGTAATATTAAAGGTTAACCAAATTTTTAATTAGTTGTGATTGCTAGAAGAGAAGCTACCTCTATCACTATCGTTTCATAAAAATATGTTAATCAGGAAGGACAAACTCAGAAAAAAAGGCAATCATTTTAAATGAGTAAATTCAGTTTTGTGTATATCTTATAATACTGTTTCATCCTTCTCATTTTGTTGTGGACAATAGCCTGCTACCATGAAACACTGCTTTGCAGACCAGTGTCTGTCATACAAGTTAAGACAATTACAAAGTACTTGGGTTGAGTTTAGTGATCTCTAGAATCTTTTCTAGCCCTAACGTAATCTAAGTTTCAGTTACTACAATTTGTAATTTTACTGTGAATTACTAGTCAAGAGTAGCTACTAGTTGATGATATTGAATCTAAGCTCTATCTTGAAAGGGAAATTTTCCAATATATTAATGTGATTTTTTAAAGCATAAGGGTGTATCCTATACTTACTGGATAGGCAACCTCCACGGTAACACATATCACTGAATTCTAAGATTTCTGCCCAAATGCATTTTGCATTTAATCCAACTAGAGTGAAAGCTGCTTCAGATCAATCATTTTGGTCACAGGTTACTATTTTGTAGAGACAATTTGGTGAGTTATACTGAATAGCATTGTGTATTATTTTTTTGTTGAGGGTGTAGATAGGAACTGACTATATCTAATATATTTTATATGTATGTAGGTAGGACATGATTAAATCATATGCATTAATATTGAACATCTATTAAAAATCCACTAATTGTCACACAACTGTGCATCCTGCCATCTAGTCATGTGTCTCTTTGTCCCATTTCTGTTTTTCTCTCTGTGCATTTCTAAGTAGCTTTGGATCCAGGGGCGGCATCCATTTTCCAGAATTACACACTGGCCACCATTCAATGATTTTTCCAAAGCCATTTTCATTATTTATTTTTACAGAGTGTTCCTCTGAACTCAAATCAACCTTTAGAGGCAATCTTAATTTACCCAGTGTTACACAAAATCAAATTTAGCATCTCATTAATATACCACCTATCTCTGCTTAATTGAATACATCTTCTTTGCCACTATATGCTCAGTAGTTAGAGGCTAAACTCATATCTGTGTTGCAAATGGATACTGTAAATACCATAGAATAAATATATATGAGAGTATAATGAGTATATAGATATATGCACATATATATCAATGTTCGTGTGTTGGCTAGAGTCTGAAAATAGCAAGAGAGAGGTACTACATCTTAAATGTGCTAGGAAACCCTTGTCTGCCAATACTGTATCATAAAATAAAACTCAGAAAATATCAAAAACACATTTCTGTGATTCACTTCACATGTTGTAGATTAGAAGTGATTAGTTCTCCAGTAAAGAAAGTGGTAACTCACGTTGCCACCTTGAATAGTATTATGTCACTGGTAACTCACTTTGGTTTCTCAATTCTGAGAACTGATAATAAGTTTTAAGTGATTACTGTTCAGCTAAAATACTAAAAATTTTCACATGGCCAGTGGATTTTGGAATAGTTTAATAGGACACTAACATCATAACAAGTTGTAAAATGAGGAGAGTTGATTTTAATATTTTTTTAGTATTATTATTTTGTAAAACTGGGTTGTAGGCCAGATGTATGTGGGGGTGGGATAAGAGGATTCACCAGAGACAGAGTGGGGAGCAGAACAGGTGTATCTACTGAAATACACTGCTAAGGGGAGCAGCGGGTAAGACAGAAGAGGTCTGCTGTGCCGGTGGGCTAGTTCCCTGGGTAGGGATTGAGCTCATCCCATAGCAGTGATAGTGCTGAGACTTAACCCATAGGCCACCAGGGAAGCCAATTTTAATACATTAAATGTGAAGTAGTGTAATAGTGAATGATTCTGAAGGGAGAAAGAATCCCTTACAAAAGAGGAGATGTGTTGCTTTATCATCCTTTGCTTATGTCTGATCTTGAGGGAAAGGGGTGGCTTATCAGAACCAGAATGTTACTTTCAAATAATCCTGTTAAACTTTAGGATGGATTTCAGTTTCTTCCTGTGACAATGGGAGGCTTTGTTCTGGGAATTCACATGACATTAAAAGAAAAGACATACAGCCTGAAGGATCCTACACTGACTGAGGATGGGAAAGCTATGCTAATTGCATGTCTTCAGGGAACAGTTTAGTTAGCAGAAGTTACCATGTCACAGGGATGCTGGAAGTGATTCTTTCACCAAAGATTGTGAAATCAGTTTGTCAACTGAATTCTAAATGTAATCCATCATGCTTGATCAACTGTTGAACTTGTATACTTTATGTGCTGACTCTGTCAGCTACTCAGGTGTCTTGATGCTCACACCTCTTGGTCCTCTCCATCTTGGAGTAACCAACCTGTCCAAACTGACCATTGTATTGGCAGCCCCATTTATGTTAGTTTGGTTACAGAGCTTGGGAAACATTTGTCTTAAGTTGGAGAAGTTTGATTACTGACTTCCCAGTACACTCCAGGTTTTAATTAAAGAAGAAAAATTCAGCAGCGATTTTAAAGCATTAACATAATTAGAACAACAAAATGTCAATAAAAATACCAACACAATCTGACCTTATGCCTTAATAAAGGTCTTACTAAATTAGGGGATAGATAAAGCTATCATGCCAACACAACTGAAATCTATACATTACCTAGAGTTCAGCTAGCAATCTCAAATTACGCAAAGTTCACAACAAACTGTCTTGCAGAAGTTAATCTTCCGGTCCTATTCATTTATTTTTGGGCAAACTGTTTATTCTTTATCATATGTTTTTGAAAAGTCGAAGTGGTACATAATGAATAAATACAGTTATATTTTATATTGGGAAAACAGTCCTATAGACTAACATAAGACAACACATTTGAGAGCATATTTTCATGTAATAGCAAAAGCCTTGGGAAACCAAGACTGAACAATGACTGTTTTTGACCTGTACCAGATACGCTGCTAGAGGTGGTCCCTGCATTCCAGTTGCTCTTGAACTGACCTGGGGAATGAATGCACAGACTGATAATTTTCACAATATGTGACAAGGGCCAGGTTAGCAGGATTCACCAGCTGCTGTGAGGGCATTTAGGGATGCTTCTAAGGATGCTATTTATGTAGATCTTAAAGGGTAACGGGGACTTTTTTTTTTCAAATTGGAAATGAGATGCATTTCAGAAGAGGCTACATCACTTGTAAAGCTTGGAAACTTGCTTATTAAAATCATTCCTGGGACAAAGGCTGTGATTGTTAAGCTTTTTTTATGTTTAAGTTCTACATAGGAAGCTTGTCAAAAGGCTGATTTCTACCCTTTTTCCAATTCTAGATGTGGCTCAACAACCTGAATTTTAGCAAAATCTAGAGTGAATCCAGAGCAACTAATTTCACATATACATAAACATTTGTGTGTTTGTGAAAGTGCATATTTATGCATGTCTATGTATGTCTGTTTGCATGTTTAATGTGTGTGTGTCTGAGATTTAACAAAATTAAAAGGTGATGTGAAAGGAGAGGCCTGTAGGGAGCAATTCATGTGAAGTTTTAAATGACTGGCTGAGGGGTTTGGCTTGTAAAGTGATGCAGTTAAGAAGTTATAAACTTCAAAATCCCAGCTAACTGAAAGTCAATAAAAGAAATATTGGCTTTTATCTACATTGTGTTTTAAGAACTGCAAATGAAGAGAAGCATGTTCTTTGATTGAATTGATTGTTGTTTGGGCAGCAGTCTCTTCAAAGCCATCGCTGAAATGTTCTTATGGATCCAGGACCTGCTGGTGAAGGGATGAGTAAGTAGGTCTAAGATAGTATCAAAGATGGAGAAGAAGGAAAAAGACTGAATCTCTCAAATCATTTATTCTTTGAAACACTCAATCTAAGGGTGTTGAGGACACATTATGCGCCAGGCTCTCAACAAATGCTCAAAAATATTCTTTCTATTCATGAGCTTTTAATGGGGTCATGGAAAAATAGAAAATGGTAATATGGTGTGATAATTGAGTTAGGTGTGTGAGCCGAGAGAGGCCATTCACCTCACCCAGAATTGTGTGTGTGCATGTGTTTGTATGTGTGAAGGTTCTCAGGGGAAAACTTAACTCCCTGAATTATTTAAGCACATGTAGAAGCTCTTCAGATAAATGAGAATGTGGGGAAGACTGTCCAGGTAAAGGAAACTGCCTTGTAAGAAATCATAATTGCCTCCAGACTCCACGTTGATGGTTCCAGATAAATTAGGGAAGTTATAATATCAATCTGTTCTCACTGCAGTCTTACTGTGTGCTAGCTAGTGTCTAGAGCTGCACAATAATTATCTTATTTCATTTTCTAATAATCCTATATAGTACATTGACACCTGATGAGGTTAATAAACTTGCCCAAGGGCATAAAAGTGATAAATTATGGAGTCAGATCTTGAACCTAAGCAGTCTGTCTTTAGACTCCATAGCCCTAAAGACCAACTATCACAGTTTTTATGTGCTGTATGCAAATGGTCTTGCATGTCACATGAGTAAGCATAGACATTTTCCTGAGGATAATTAGCAGTCGTTAAATGACATAATCAAACTTGCAGTTTTAAAGATCACCTTGCTATAGCAAGGATAGTTTGATTGGAGGGAATCAAATGTAGGCTCAGAATAATTAGAAGCAGTTGCTGTGATTCCAGAGGGACATGCTGAAGTTTGAATTACCTCAGTGTGGTAGGTAGCCTTATGATGACTCTTAATGGATTTCTCCCTCTTGGTATTCAATGTCCTTGTGTAATCTCTCCACCCTGAGTGTAGACTGAACTTACTGACTGACACTGATGGATAGAGCCTGGAAGATGTGGTAGGATGTCACTCTCAAGATTGAAGTATAAAATTCTGGTGGTTTCAGTCTGGTGTACACTCTTTCATTTTCTTGGCCTGCTGCTCTGAAAGAAGCCAGGTGCCATGGTGTGAACAGCCCCTTTGGGGGGCTCTTCTGAGGCCAATCTCCAACTTTGAGTGAGCTTGGAAATGGTGGAAGCAGACACCTTCCTAGGCCAGAGCCTTGAGGTGAGGCAGTCCTGGCCATCAGCTTACTGCAGCCTGGTGAATGTCCTGAGTCAGAACCCCCCAGTGAAACCTCTCGTCCTTGATTCCTGACCCACAGAACCAGATAATGAAGGCTTGTTTTCAGTCACTAAAATTGGAGTAATTTGTTTCAGCCATAGTTACTTCAAAACTTTCATTCTAATAATCAGATATACCAAAGTTCCTGGAGATATTTGGTATATGTGTCAGGTTGACATGACATAATGTTGCCATTTGTGTACAGAAATAGTTTGTAGGAGGATTTTTCCGAAGAAGATACCGCTACCTCTTTTGTCAATAAAACCCTGATGAATTCAAATGAACTGATCACAATCAGGTTTTGTATCCTTTTCTCACAAAACATAATGTTAGTATTTCTAGTATAATTTTGGGAGATTTATAATGAACCCTCATGCCAAGCTACCATGGCATGATACCATATAATGGGTTTGCACTCCCAGCCTCCACCCAATTGTTTCTCAGTCTGGAGACAAAACTAGCTCTTTATCCCATATCTTGGCACATGGAAGAAACCACAGGTGAATTTCACGACTATATAGGATATTTATAACTCTTAAATAACTGCCTTTCGTTACATATTCTCCCTCCAAGTAGTTGACAAAGAAGAGGGCACATTTAAAATGGAGTCCTTGAAGGCACCCCACCCACCAATGATGTGTGCTTTCTCAGTCTCATGAGTCATGGGCTGTGTGCATACAGTTGGCTCAGATGAGCTGGCACCCTTGAAACTGCAGCAGCTGCACTAAACAATTACCAGGCTCTGACTGAGAAAATTTCCCATGGGGGACAAAGAGCCAGCTGGGCATTGCTGGTGCTTGTCTGGTGGACATTTGTTAGTTTGTATGAACAGTGAAATTCCCAGGGCAGCAATCAATGGGGGGGATAATTCAGCCTAGAATACATTAACCCAGAAAGCTGCAACTGGAGAGACCCTTTTGTGGGGGCACTCTGCCTTCAGTAATGCAGACTGGCAAGTCTTGTCCCAAACATTTACCACCTGGATGAAGCCCCTGAAGTTTGGCATTTCATTAAGGGAATCTGATGTCCATTTATGAAATTTACTCTATCAATCCTCTGCTTTCTCAGAGTCACCTGCTGAAATAATGTCCTTAAACTTTCAGGTCAAAATTATACTGTAATTTTATACACAGAGCAAACTTCCAATATTAATCTTTCAAGACATTTTCATTTTATCAGAGACTATATCAAAATATTAATATTTGCCTGGATTACTGTCAGATAAGAATATCTCAGAACACCTTAATATGCTCAGTAATTCAGAAAAACTCATTATCTTGAAACTATCATTTACCTTATTATAAAGACAGATGCTGAAATGAGGTGGTTTTTATAGCAGATTTTATATCTTTAATGTAATATATATTTAAAATTATAGTTATGAATCTTAAGCTAATGAAGGGTTTTCTTACCAGTTCAATTTTAAATTACTTCCATTTTGCTGAACTATATATCATTTGCACTGTATCTTAAAGATTATATTCATTAGTATGTTCTATTAATACACTTAAAAAATCTTTACTTACAACTAATCTTAAGATAATTGATGAAACAGAGGTTAACCCCTGAACTCTCTGTACTAAATGATGACAGAAAATTTCATGTTATTTCCATATGAGAAAACTTTCCAGAGAATTTTTGCAAAGTTGAAGCTTCAAAAAATATCCTGTTGATACTTCTACTAGAAAAATAACCTCTCTCATGTTAAAAGTATGCATATGATCAAGTCTCACATTTGTAATATCAATTTTTATTATAGCAATAAAATGTTTATTGGTCAGGACAGTAGATATACCCTGAATATCAATTATGTTTCTTTTACTTCAGGAATTAGGAGCTAGGGATCGAAGGCTTAGGCTAGCCACATAAACCTTGTCATTTACTAGCATCTATTAAAACCTATCTTTAAAGGAAAGATAAATTTCCAAACTGCAATGAGAAGAAAAAGAAGAGTGAAAGAGAAGTGTGAATCTTGTCTGGGACTTGGTAACTACTAAAGATAGTATCTGTAAAGTTTAGGGATTTCTGATCATTACCAACATTCTGCAGAATTCCCTGCTATGGTATCTCTTAGGAGTTGGGAAATCTCACTTTCTAACTTAGACTCACCTAGCAGAAGACTAATCTCCAGATATTACATGTGTTTAGAGCTTAACATTCCTAAGGAGAGCTAAAATAGCAACAAGAAATGCAAGAGTTTGTTGAATACAAAGCTGCTGGCAGACTTATCTGCTAAATTCTTATTCTTTAGTCTCATTTTCCATTTCTCTCTTCCCCAGCTGACTTGAGAAAACAATAGATTTTCAGAATCTTACCAATAGGTTTCAGAGATAGGATAGAAAAGGGAAGATTTTAAATACAGATTTATTTTTTAAGGGAGGTCCTAAAGAAAGGCAGTCTATCATTTCTGTCTTTATATAGAATAATACTGATGCACAGATGAAGTAAAAATATTATAAACTCTACAACACTATAGTTTATTCTAATGATTCCTTATTTTCAGCCTCCTTATATTATTGGATGGCATATTATTCAGCTCTAAAAGGCAAATTCTGTAATAGACTTAGGAGAAAGCTTGATAGAAATCTGGATCTATTTTGCCTCCTTAAGCATGTGCCCATCTTCCTCAACAGTGAACCCTCTGAGCCATTCATTCTTCCATCCGTCCATCCCTGCATCTGCACAGTTCCTGTGTTCATTGCACTTACACACTACTGGTATAAGGCAGGCATGAAGCAAATAACTATAAAAATAGACTTGACTACAATTATGACACATATGATAAATGATGAAAGGAAGTCACTGTGAATGGAAAACTGAATTGATTTAACTTAGTCTGCTAGGGGTGGGGTATTTAAGGAAAACATCCTTGAGAAAATGGTAGTTATACTGCAGTAGACAAGGAATAATGGTGGCTCATAGACATGAGGTAAGAGACAGGTAGGACACAGCAGGAAGGGCTTGGAAAGACTGTAAAACACTGGGAATAACGGCCTTGCAGCTCCCCATCTTTTTCTTGACCTAGGAATATAGGCTTCTTCTGTAGGATGTTGTCTCATTCTCTCATTAATGCTCCATCTCTTCACGTTTAATTACTCTTTATAGGTTTGGGTTTCTGGTGGTTTTCCCACCTGGATTGCAGTATTATAGACTGTTGGGGATGTAAGTGGGCCAACGGATCATCTGTGACCTTCAAGCATCATCTGTGACCTCCTTAAGGTCACACAACATTACATGTTACCTGAGTGGTGAATGTCTTAGAGATTTCATCTACTTGCTTGGTATAAAAAGTTTTAAGTTTATTAGGAATCATTTACAATTAATATGTTCATTCTGTGATTTTTCAAAATGATTCTTGAAAGTATTATGTTGTTTTCTACTCTCACAGGGTAAATATTTCCTTTATTCATTTTGCAAATCTTCCCTGTACCCCACTTCAAATCACGTCTGAGTATGTAAAAAACTTTTTTGAAACAGGTCATCATTTGAATTAATTCAAATTCACAGTTGCTGACGTCTGAATGAATTTGGTTTCTAAAGCTTTATTACACATTGTAGTTCCCTACTGTCCAGTCTAATATAAAGCCATTGAACAGTGATTCATTGCAAGTTCTGGTGCTAATTTAATGTAAAACCTGCTAGCCTTTGGTCTATGATAGGCCCTTCCTCAGGCAGTTTAAGCTCCTGACCTACTTCTGAGTTTCTTTTATGCTCTGGAATACAGTACATTTTATAGAGCAGGTTAAGCTCTAGAACAGGTTGTTAATCATTTTAGCTCCCTGGGCTTTCCTGGTGCTTTTGAGAAGGAAGCAGAAGTGATACAAATAAAACATGTGGGGAATTTTTATTTTGAAAGCTTCAGATCTGCTCACAGAAATCACGAGGGAGGGGAGAGAGGTACTGCACTCTAAATTTAGGTAAGTGGGGATGACTCAATAACTGAAAAATGTTAACTTCCTCTAACAGGACTGGGAATAAGAGGATTTAAAGCACTTTTTAAAAGATTATATAAAGGGTCATTCAATATCTTTAATTAATATCTTATATTTACTGATAATTATATATAAATATATATTATAAAACTAGTGCTAATTATCCACTAGCTAAAGGATACCCTTACATACTAATCAAATAATTTATTATTTTTGTTACATGACTACCAGAGCTCTGATTTTTGATGAAATGAAAAACTTAAGAAATTTATATATCCTTATAGATCCTAAGCAAGCTTATTTGTTTATTAATGAGAGCAAATGATGATTATCTGAAGCACAACTCAAAACTCAACTGAAGAGCAATTAACTTTCACAATTCAAATGCAAATTAAGTAATAGTATATATTTTGCTACTCATTCAATTTTTATAGATTAGAAGTTTATATATATTATATATTATATATACTTATAGGATAAGTAAGAGGACAAGGTACTTTCATATGTGCAAACTCAGAAGGGCCAAGCTAATTTAGTATGGACAATAAAAAGTGCAAAATCATAATGTCAACTTTGAGACCAGCAGCATTGCTCTAACATACTCCCTTCTCAGTGCCATTGAAGGGGCTTGGCTCATTCAGTCTCATGTCTATCCTCTCCAGCATGCCAAATCCTGCACATCATGTAAGACTCAGGCACATCATCTCTTCCCACAAGGTTCCTCTTGATCATGCTGATATAACCTTCAGCTGAAGGCTAGTTACAGCTATGACCTGTCCTGTAAATCTTACCATTCAATCACACAGTGTTCTCTAATATGTTTTCTAATTGTTTTATGTTACAAGTAGTCTCCCACTTAGGCCCATCAGAGTCACTGTGTATATAAGGGGTGCAAGTGTAGGCAGATAGCACCTTATGTGTCATGGGTACTCAGTAAATATCTCCAAAGGATAGAGGTAATGGAATTAAACTGGAGCTGCAACATTAAGGAATAATGGTAAGTGGTACCTGGCTCTCTCTCTCTCTCTCTCTCTCTGTGTGTGTGTGTGTGTGTGTGTGTGTGTGTGTGTTTGTGTGTGTGTGCATGAGCACGTGCATTCTGAATATTGTTCCTCCTTTTATGATTGACTGGAATAGGATATGAAGAAAAATAATATTTTACTTACTTATGGATGCCTTTGGAGAGGGCTTGGTAGAATTCCCACTAATGCCTTTTTAAAAAAGTCCTGATTTTTTTCTTTCTTATAATGGGAATAAGCAAAGGCTATCATCAAGATAGTAGGATGGAATTTATTTTAATTTCTACTTTGTGACAATGTCATCTTAGATTTCATTTGAAGGTACTGCAAATGTAACCTGATATTCTATGAAGAATGATTTTGCCAAGGAGACCACAATTTTTCAAGTGTTTAATGAAGCTATTTTAAGACCTTAAATAGGGGAGGAAAATCTCTAGTTGAAAACAGGCATTAGTTGAAGGTATAAAATGGAATTCTGATCATTTAATATATGAACAATTTTTTTTGAATGTAAGTCTATTGAAATACTATTATTGAAATTTTGAAATACTACTAACAAACACCACAGGTGTTTTTATTAGTTTTCTTCTCTTTTTCTTAGTTTTCCTTACTGTTCTTTGCAAATAGTTTAGTCTACAGTACACAGAGGAAGTCCATCACATACATTTATCTATTTTGAATCTATGCTCTTCTGTAGGAGAAGCATGTACCACTGAGTCCTTAACTCCTTCTGAAAGTAGAGTGATTATGACAATGGAGCTGAATAGAACCTGAGGAAGGAAGCATGACAGGGAATTGGGGAGGATACAGTTAAAACCAAAAGGGCTACTTCTTGAACAATATCTTCTCTTTTGCCTGCATCTCATCATTTCCTTCCACATGTCAATAAAAGATTCATTTGAGTTAACGAGGTTCTCCTTCAAGATGCAAATATAGCCCAATGAGAAAAAAAACTCCCCATTTTTCTTGCAGCATTTATGTGAAATATTAAAATCATACTTGCAACCTTAAGAAAAAATTATGTTCTACTGATGGGAAGAATTGAGGGAATTTATTTTTAAACAGAGGCTATTTGTAATTTTTGTATATTACTTTAGAATATTTGGCTAGTTCATTGATATGGAGGGAATGTTATGCAGTAGAACATGGATGGGTGGAATTGTCTACCTTATAAAGTAGGAAGTTGATGGCGGCAAACAGACGCTAGGATTAGGCTCTCCCACAAAATATAGATTTATGGACAGAAAAATCCCTAATTTTGAGAGCCGATCTCAGGATAACTGAATGCCCTACACAATACAATCATCCCTGTGGGTGCTTTAGACTTAAAGATAAACCGAAAAGTCAGAGTAAAAAGAAGACAAAAGACACTGAACCCCACATGGAGGAAAAAAAGAAAGGAGAGGAGGACAAACCAGCTTTACGGAGCACCACTGAATACAAGGTTAGAAACCGTGGTGGGGTCAGAGGGCTCTGGCCAACTAACGGGAGTGCGACCCCCACCCCCCCACCCCAGGAGCCCCCTCTCTTCCCTGCGTGGCAGCTCTGAAGTGCAGGAGAGCTCAAGGGTCACTGCTTTCCATCCCCCACCTGGGGCTAGGTAACATCTTAGGGAAGACAAACTGCCAGCACCCCATGGGGTCCTAATCCCTCACTGGTTGCTAGGT